>CM054179.1:106894374-106961874 GCA_028829895.1 Sinotaia quadrata
TGAAAGCTGGAAAGCAAGCAACGAAAAGATTAGGTCGAGTATAGGATTCTCAAAGAAAGCCCTGTGCGTAATTGTGTCCACGCTATGTAAAGTATAGACATTTCAGTTTGCTCGAACTTCTGTCAGACAATAACTAAATTACTTCTACTGTTACTACCGCACAAAGAGACAAAGTTACACAGCATGATGATTAGTTCATTTCCACGTCAGCACAAAGAGACAAAGTTACACAGCATGATGATTAGTTCATTTCCACGTCAGCACAAAGAGACCAAGTTACACAGCATGATGATTAGTTCATTTCCACGTCAGCACAAAGAGACAAAGAAGAGACAAAGTTACACAGCATGATGATTAGTTCATTTCCACGTCAGCACATAGAGACCAAGCTATAAGCCAATGGTGATTATTTCATTTTCACGTCAGCAATCTGAAGCCACATTTAGCGACCTGGGAATCAAAAACTTATGTCATCTTGTCATCCGTCTCCAAGTTTTACTTATAAATCTGTTCAAAACAGCTTTTAAACACATTTTTAAAAAGAATTCTGCTTGCAAAACTAACATTTGGAAAACAAATGAGCTCTGTTGAAAGTAAATTCATTAATCAAATTGAGATTGCCTTGATCAGCTCATTTGCATATGTGAGCCTCGTTGAAATACAGCACAAAATTTAAATAAACTGCATGTATATCCAGGCTATTTGGTCATCTATGGTACAACTGTAGACTTAGGTACATTAAGGAGTAAGATCCTTAAAACTGGAAAATCCATTTTTTTAAAATATATATTATCTAAAGCTTCTGGAGAAAAGATTGTTTCATCTTGTTTTGGTCGCCCATAAAATAATGAAAAATAGGACAACACAAATAATCTAGGACAACACAACTAAGTGAGGTCAACACTTCTGGTAGCTGTACGAGCCCCCAAGAAATTCCTCACTAAATATAGAACAGAAACATTACAATATGAAATTTACATAAAATGAAGATAATGTGGAGTGACACAAAGATGAATGAAAATTAATTTTAACAATTTATGTAAAAATAAATATAAAAAATTTAAACAATCGAATTACAATTTCAATTCCAAATATAATTATCTCAGAGAGATAAGAGTGAAAGTTTTAGTCCAATAATGCAATAAATTGTTGAATGCTATGGGAAGTGAAATGGGGGTGCGGTGGTAGCAGAGAAAAGGCTAATTCAGTTAATCAGTTAAGGGGAGTTCAGTTAATCCAATTAAACACTTTGTGATTAATACCGATTTGCATTGTTGTAATAACTGGAATTATTAAGCGCGAATTAACGCTAATTAAAATGCAAATAAGGGGATTTCAAGTTCATTTGATTGTTTTATTTTATTTTTGTGTGAAGGTGCTTTGGTTTCGTTCAGTTTATTCTTAGATTTTTTTGATTTTTTTTTTTGGGGGGGGAGGGGGCAAACGGGAAGGGATATTTTGAAAAATTTAGAAAATATTTGTTATTTGTGATTTAAAGAAAAAAATGTTCGTTTTACTTTTATAAAGTGAGAAAAGAAATGTGTATCAACATTTGAAAATTAAATTTTGATTTTTAAAGACTTTTTATTTTATTATTATTTTTATTATTTTTAATTAGCGTTAGTTTTGTTTATAGACGGCACCGAGGAAAGAAAAGAAGTTGCCTTCCATTGGTAATAAAACATCTTTAAGAGAAAGCTTTAGGAAATTTAAGGTTCCTGTGGCTCGTAAATTTTGTTGGGACATTTTATGAACATTTCCTTACCTCCATGTTAACAATTGCTCTTTTGGACCCTTGTCACAAAACAAAAGTCGACTTTTTTCGCCGATATGTTGCTCTTCATGTCTTTGATTTAACATTTCACATTGTCAGTATGTATTAATGAGAGAGAAAGAGAGAAAAACTTTTAGCTTATGGAACATGCTATATTCACATCCCATGTTCGTACGCAAGATTTAATGAGAGACATTTAGTTGGTATTAGAAGATATTGATTAGCGTGCTTGTGTGTGTGTGTGTGTGTGTGTGTGTGTGTGTGTGTGTCGCGCCTGATGGGGAGAGAGAGCACAAGATTGTGCGCACAGTATCTGAGCGAGGTTTGAACGCGTCATTTCCGTCGCTGCGTTGGCTTTAATGTAAAAGGGTCTTTGAAATATGACTTCCTTTCCAAGGGGACCCGATCAGAACTACCCGACATCCTCAGTGAAATACCACGTGCTGACGACGAAGACTACCGGAGTGTCCAGTGGCAAAGTAGCGCTTCCAAAATCTCTTTGGTGAAGGTGAAAGGCTTTTGTGGGCGGCCAATCCAGTGTCTTCTTTGTTTAATCTTAGTCCTTTTTACTTTGCTCTTATTTCTTCTTGTTCATGTTCTCCCCCTCTCTCCTTTCTTTCTTTCTCTCTCTTTCTCTCTAACATATACGCACACTCATACAGACACAGACACACACAAACACGCACACGCACGCACGCACACACACGTGCTTCTATATCGTGCTAAGAAACAATAACAGTGCCAGTAAACAGTTTACGTTGAACATGAAGAGCAGTTCAATGATAAAATAATAATAATAATTACTAATGCCTGATTGTTTAGAATCCTGCACCTAAATCATGTATGTGAGCAATACGTTTATTTTCCTCCTTTACTTTCTTTCTTTCTACTGTGTGTATGTGTGCGCGTGTATTTTTTGGCCATGCGTGCATTTGTGGCCATGCGTGTATTTGTGGCCGTGCGTGTGTTTGTGGCCATGCGTGTATTTGTGGCCATGCGTGTATTTGTGGCCATGCGTGTATTTGTGGCCATGCGTGTATTTGTGGCCATGCGTGTATTTGTGGCATGCGTGTATTTGTGGCTATGCGTGTATTTGTGGCCGTGCGTGTATTTGTGGCCGTGCGTGTATTTGTGGCATGCGTGTATTCATTGTAGATAATGGTGATTGTTGTTAGCTCCTTTTCTCTTCAAATCTTTGTGCGGGACCTTAGTCAACCCTGGAGAGCTCTGGAGGAATCTGCTTCCATTATTATTGCTTGTTTTCCTCTCTCTGCGCGTGTGTGAAAATAAATCAAATTAAGTATGCATATTATCGACATTTTTTTTTCGGTCTGTCATGTATATCTGCATATATGTGTCAAACGAGACTTTTGGATTAATTTGCTTCATTCTAGTGGAGAAAATCATCGTCTCTTGAATAGGATTTATTCCCAAACCATACAAGATTTTTTCTATGTATTGTTTTGTTTTGTCTCGAGCAAGCCTTGTCCCATAGCTCCCATCTTTGACGAAGAATTATTTTCAGTTGTCTCCCTTATCTTATTTCTCTGTCTTTCAGGTGACGATAACTGAGCGTTACAAAGATTTATGACAAGCAAACGCGTTTCTGTCTTTTTTCTTGGAACTGTCTCTTAACGGTCGTAGATTAGTGTTTATGCGGACCTCTCACCAACCATATCAATCTTATCACTATATAAATGTCTAGCTTGTCTTGTCTTATTTATTATTTATTATATCAATCTTATCACTATATTAGTGTTTAGCTTGTCTTGTCTTATTTATTATTTATTATATCAATCTTGTCACTATATTAATGTCTAGCTTGTCTTGTCTTATTTATTATTTATTATATCAATCTTGTCACTATATTAATGTCTAGCTTGTCTTGTCTTATTTATTATTTATTATATCAATCTTGTCACTATATTAATGTCTAGCTTGTCTTGTCTTATTTATTATTTATTATATCAATCTTGTCACTATATTAATGTCTAGCTTGTCTTGTCTTATTTATTATTTATTATATCAATCTTGTCACTATATTAATGTCTAGCTTGTCTTGTCTTATTTATTATTTATTATATCAATCTTGTCACTATATTAATGTCTAGCTTGTCTTGTCTTATTTATTATTTATTATATCAATCTTGTCACTATATTAATGTCTAGCTTGTCTTGTCTTATTTTAGGTGCGTACACCACCTTACCCTCTTTGTTAAATTCAATTCAAATCACCATTAGGATCCTGAAATTATGAATGATAAATCTACGTGTTATATGCATCTGTCTATCTGTATGCAAGTGATCAGTCATTCAATCAGCCAACCAACAATTCGATCATTTCATCAAATGTTTGGTCAATAAGAAACAAGATTGAACAGAAACTGGTGTTTATATAATCATAGTCAGGAGGTATCGAATGATTTATTAGAAGTTATAGGCAGGTCATGTCGATAGATTAAATAGAAGTCATAATCAGCACATGCCGATCGATTTCTAATACGTCTACCTGTCTAGCAAGTATAATAAATCTACCTGTGTTTCTTTCACTGGTCTGGCACATCAGCGCTGATGTATAAAGTAAATAGTTGTCATGCAATAAATAAGAGCCGACGCATTACACAAAATTTTATGTTATTGCAAAATAAATCTACTTTAGCCTGTTTTATTATGCAAGATAAAATTAACAAAAGATGTGAGCGGGCTTTAAGAAGAAAAATATTCAATCAATTAATCTTTTTCTGCATAAAATATTCTATATATAATTCCAATGATATAACTGTCATAACGGTAGTCATACTCTTGGACGGAATATGTTTTAGGAAAAGAAATCCCAAACCGTGTAAACAAAATTGTAATAGCCACAGATTTACGATCAGCTATTAAACTTATCACCCCCAAGAATCATGCACGTATCCGACCAAGCCTCATACGTCTAACAGATAAACTATTAAACGACCTGTTAACTATTGTAAAAATAGCTCAATTCCCTTATTTAACATATAGACAATTGTACAACATAATAACAAGAAAAAATAGCTCAATTCGCCTGTGTAACAGATAAACTATTATACGACCTAATAACTGAAGGAAGATTAGGTCAACTCGCCTTTATAAAAGACAGACATTATACGACCTAATGGCTGAGGGTAGTTAGCCTGGGTAATAGATAGACAATTAATTATGCGACCTAATAACTGAAAGAAGAATAGCTCAACTCGCCTGTGTAATAGATAGACAATTGTACGACCTAATCACTGACAGAATGTTACCTCAACTCGCCTGTCTACCCTCACAGGAAGTCTCGGTAATGAAAATGTAGATAAACTACCTAAGAAAGCACTGGGCAAGATCTACCCCAGATTACTTGTACAGCTGCTCACCGTGAAATCCTTTAATAAAATCAAAATATCAAATATGGCAACAACGACATAGGCCTACATCAATAGGGTCAGACAGAAGCCACAAATCGACCATTAATAAGGTGCTTCACAAATTTGCTTATTAGCAACTGCCTAAACAAGTGCGCAATACTGAGATTATGAGTAGAGCTGGAGAGATGGTAGTGGAGACGAAGGTGGTGGTAGTGAAGACGAAGGTGGTGGTAGTGGTGAAGAAGGTGGTGGAGAGAATGCCCTTGTCGAGAATAACAAGACTATGAGCATTACACAAAATATTAATTATACGATTTTTAAAAAAAAGATAAATAAGTCAATCTGTGTTTTTTAATACTTGCGAGTTGTGTTTTGTTTTGTAAAAATATTTTTCGTCAGCACAACCACCTGCCTAATTGTTTTTGTCTTGACAAAATAAAGTGAACGTCGTCGAAAAACATTTTTAATTATTTTCTTACCTTTACAGGCAAAGAATTCAATCACCTATTTTTAAGTTTCGTAAACCTGAGACAAAGTTTCCACTTACAAATTAGATCATTACTATTTGGCTTTGGTCCTAGTTACACTGCTGAATATTCTTATTTTGTTTCCCTAGAAACAAGGAAACAGTTACGACTTTGATATCACATGGTAAATAAACATGGCGTCTTCCTTGTAGTTACATTTTCACTGCTATTACAGTCTGCAAATGATTGAATTCTATGATTAAACATTTAGTCTATATAATTCTAATGTCTCTTTATTTCAAGAATAAAGAATACACAGAACTATTTTTAGTGCAAGGCTGTGAGATTCCTTACAGAACGTAATTGATTATCCATTGAAAAACTACTTGCACGTGCGAAAGCTAAGCACACACAGCGGCTGTCGATAGTTTTCTGTAAATCACCTCCATGTGCCGCTCTGCATAATGGCATAATGCTTTTGATTGGTTTACTTGCCCATCTACCACCATCTCACCCACGCATACATATACACATGTGAGTTTCATGATCAAAGCAATTGGAAAAGAAGTACTACACTCCCGTTTTCTGTAGTACTTCCATGATACTCTACACTCCTGTGTATCAACAGGTATACTTTCTATGTAGCACCGTTGTATCCTCGTGTAGTCTGTATTCCTTCGATTTTTTTATTTTCTTTGAGGACTCTACTTCATTGTTTAGGCATTCATGTAGTCCGTACTTTTCTGTGCTCTCCTGTAGTCTATACTTCTCCTGTTCAATATGCTTTCTTGTAAGTGCTTTTCTGTAGTTTATACCTCTCTTGTCAAATGTACTTTTCTGTAGTTTATACCTCTCTTGTCAAATGTACTTTTCTGTAGTTTATACCTCTCTTGTCAAATGTACTTTTCTGTAGTTTATACCTCTCTTGTCAAATGTACTTTTGTGTGGTCTATACCTCTCTTGTCAAATGTACTTTTGTGTGGTTTATACCTCTCTTGCTGTCTGTGCTCACCATATGATATTTATATTCTTTGTTCTTTGTGAAATGTAATCCTTCTGTCTATATTATGTACTGCTTCATGAATAATATAGTCCCTATGTAGAGTTTGTACTGCCTCTTCAGTATGTATAATCTCTCTACAGTTATTACTGCCTCTTCAGTATGTATAATCTCTACAGTTATTACTGCCTCTTCAGTATGTATAATCTCTCTACAGTTATTACTGCCTCTTCAGCATGTATAATCTCTCTACAGTTTGTACTGCCTCTTCAGTATGTATAATCTCTCTACAGTTTGTACTCCATTATGTGTTGTTTCTATGTCTACCGTTTCTACTCCATACTATGTTGTTTCTTCATCTATAAGTGTGTATTCTATATCTGAGGTATATAGTCCCTATGTATATAGTTTGTACTCCTTCTGTAGTATGTGATCCCCCTATCCAAATTATGTACTCCGTAAGTTTGTTTTCTCTCTGTAGTACGTAACCCCTCTGTCTATAGTTTATACTCTCTCTGAACTATTTAGTCATTTTGAACTCCGCGTGTAGTTGATAGCCCCTCTATCAATAGTTTGTACTTTGAAGTATTTACTTTTTTAACTCCATGTGTAGTGGATAGTCCCTCCATCTATCTTCTGTTTGTAGTGTGTATTTCCTATATAGTATATGGACCTTCTGTCACAATTTGTAGTCTGCAGTTTTTACTTTCCCTGTAGTATATAGTCTATCGGATAAAATAATCTGTACTCCGTATGTAATCCGAATCCCTCCCTCTCCCCCCTTAGTGTGTACTTCTCTTGTACACTAGCATCGCCTGCACCCGTTTTGTGGTCTGTACTCCTCCATTTATTCCGTACTCCCCTGTATCCACCTTTCTATATATAGTCAGTACTATATTCCCAGACTTGTAGACTTTTGTGCTTTTTTTCCTAACTTGCCGAATGCGTGCATACCTTCGTCGAATCTTTCAATTATTCGCGTTTCCCGATCTGTCAGTCTGTCTTTCATCCAATCAATGAAGCAATCAGTCAACCGTCCAGAGGTCAATCTCTTGTCATCATTCAGTCTCTCTTTATTGTCCACCACTCTTTACCCACGTCGTATCACTTTAATTTTATTCGTCAATCCACACTAACACTCTTTCACACACACACACACACACACACAACACACACACACACACACACACACACACACACACACACACACACACACACACACACACACATACTCACACGTGTATATATATATAACTTTTTCTTCCACTTTCCTTTACCAATCATTTGTGGAGAAAGAGGGTTGCAGTATAGAAAACCTACTTACGTTTGCACGTTAACTTTCCATTAATTTGTCCAGTGTTCCAATCCAATCCAATCCAATCGAGAACGGAATGTTGTTCAGTGAGATGGAGATTCCATTCTGGGCGCCTGATCTTCGTACAGTTAAAGTCTGGTGTTCTTGAAAAATGTATATGGTTTGTTTATAGTTCACAGAATCGGGTATTCGTTATATAGTTAAGAGGTGCTCGTTGTACAGCGTTTAGGGTCTTTGTATAATTCAATTGTATTCGTTGTGCATTTCAGAAGATCGGGTGTTCGTTGTACAATTTATTATAAGATCGGTTGTTTATTACGCCACTTAGTCCGGTGCTCATTGTACAATGTTGAGGGTATTAAAAGAAAATTCCCTACAAGACTTCCAAAGAGGTACTTCTAAATGGTTTATCTTACTGAACTTCTAAAGGGATTTTTCTTTCTACTGGGATACTTACAAAAGACTTTTTTTACACGACCTCTAAAGAGATAGCATTGCTATAGGAATTTTTATGCATGACTTCTTAAAGGGTTTTTGTGTCCTCCAATCGGATTTTAAAAGATTTTAAAAAATAAATTAAAAATGGGAGTGTCTCCGTACGAGTCCCACTTAATTACGAGATCAGCTAGACTCGTAGGCAGAGTTAACTTGGATTTGTTTTTCTTCTAGAATACTCTCAAATCCTCTGTGACTCCAATGCGCTAGAGAGTGGACATTATCAAGAAGATCGATTGTAAGCTGCGACATTCCTTTAGCGTCGCTTTCGGGCAGTCTGGGGTGGGGTTCTTATTGACCTTGACCTTTATGCTCGAGTATAAGCATCTGTACGGGATTTTTCCCCCCCATGGAGTAAATTTCTGTGAAACCTATATTTTTCGAATATTCTGCGTTGTTTTCTTTTCTTAAGGAAGTTGGCATGCCTTTTACTTCCTTGCCATTTGGTGTGAGAGAGAGGTTGTGTGAGTTGATGAATGGTGGAGATTTATGCGTGTGTGTGTGCGTGCGTGTGTGTGTGTGTGTGTGCGTGCGTGTGTGTGTGTGTGTGTGCGTGCGTGTGTGCGTGCGTGTGCGTGCGTGCGTGTGTGTGTGTGTGTGTGTGTGTGTGTATGTGCGTTTGATTTTGAATAATGTGTATTCCTCATGTTCACTACAGCGGGAATGTTTTACTCTAAGTATGAACCCCTAGTGACGGGAAAGGCAGTACCTGAGCTTTCACAAATAACGGGAATAGTGACGAGAAAGGCAGTGCCTGAACTTTCACAGATAACGGAAATAGTGACGTTATTGCTACAGTTTAACGTAATGGGAACTTGGTGCTCTTTGACAAATATTATGACTAAATACAGTTTAACGTAATGGGGACTTGGTGCTCTTTGACAAATAATATGACTAAATACATAATTAGTTGTTTGAAACCATTTCACACTTGAAAAGCCTCTAATCACCTCGTTACGTACTTTTTTCCTTCTAGTTTTACCATTTAAATAATCGGGACGTGAGATCAGTGAGGAAGTTTGTACGTTTTTGAGTATGCATATGCATGAGTGTGTGTTTTGGTTTTTGTTTTTTTTTTGACTTTTCCTGATTTACTTTCTCTAACCATTGCTTTTATAACGCCAACGCTTAAATTTTAATTAGTAGTGGAAAATTAAATTAACGCCAACATTTAAATTTTAATTAGTAGTGGAAAATTAAATTGTTCAACGAGTTCTTTTCTTATTCACTGAGTGCTTCATTCGAATAAGCTTCACATTTACTGTGTATTTCATTCTCTGAGTTCATTATATACTGAGTATTTCATTCTCTGAGTTCATTATATACTGAGTATTTCATTCGCTGAGCTTTTCATTTACTGAGTGCTTCACAACTGAGTATATTCTTCTCAATGCATCCTTTACAAATACATTCTTCTCAATAATCTCATTGCATCATTTACAAATACATTCTTCTCAATAATCTCATTGCATCCTTTACAAATACATTCTTCTCAATAATCTCATTGCATCCTTTACAAATACATTCTTCTCAATGCATCCTTTACAAATACATTCTTCTCAATAATCTCATTGCATCCTTTACAAATACATTCTTCTCAATGCATCCTTTACAAATACATTCTTCTCAATAATCTCATTTGCATATTCGAGTGATTTAAATCGCCTCGATGTTTTTTCCTTCACAGAGGCACTCGCGCTTAATTTCGACCCGTAACTGTAGGGAATCTAATTCATCTCTTGCAAGTCTCACTAGGCTGTCATCCTCTTCATCCTCTTCATCCTCTTCATCCTTTCGTTCAGCCGGATGGAGTGAGTTCAGCCTACAGCATTGTCGCACCATTTACTTATCATTTACTTATCATAAATATACATTTATAGCGCACCATTTACTTATCATTTACTTATCATAAATATACATTTATAGCGCACCATTTACTTATCATTTACTTATCATAAATATACATTTATAGCGCACCATTTACTTATCATAAATATACATATATGTTCTCATTCCTTCGCTTTTTTTTTGTGGCTATTCTTTCTCCCCCATCTCCACAGTATTTTCTTTTACTAAATTTTGTGACCAGTCTTCCGTCACGGATTGGCGTAAACAAATTTAAATCTATTATATTATCTGATGTTCCTGTCACATCAATGGGACATAACTCTTGACCTTTAACCTTTTCCACGCTGCTGTCACTCACCGAGTCACGGCTCGTATGCTCGCTCTTCGCTGAGTTTAACACTTTTAAATTTTTTATAACACGGCAATGTATAACTATGCACAATACAATACACAATTCATGTTTAGAAGTACTTAAAAACAAACTATTTCCAATTTCATCTAATTTTATCCATATCTTGATAATAATACCAACCGGTTCAGAAGCAAGCAACAAAGCCACTCCCCTTTGGTCTGTAGAGCTTATGTTGCTTTCACGCACACACAGATAGATACACACACTAACAAATACACACTAACAATACACACACAGATAGATACACACACTAACAAAAACACACAAATAAATGTTCCCTATCTCTCAGCCCTTGTCACTCACAGATAAACCCGCTGAGATCCTGAGTTGCGATAGGGAGCTGAATAGCCAATTGATCTCAGAACACCACCCAACATTTAAGGAGATGGAGAATCGGGCCATTGTAGTCCTGGTGCTCCTCCGATTGTCTCCCCTAGCTTTGGAGTGGCGCTCAAATAGTTCACCATGTAACTATCATAGTTTGTTGAGAGACGGGTGATCATCAGGTCTCAATGTGTAAAACTGTCATAGTTTGTTGAGAGACGGGTGATCATCAGGTCTCAATGTGTAAAACTGTCATAGTTTGTTGAGAGATGGGTGATCATCAGGTCTCAATGTGTAAAACTGTCATAGTTTGTTGAGAGACGGCTGATCATCAGGTCTCAATGTGTAAAACTGTCATAGTTTGTTGAGAGACGGGTGATCATCAGGTCTCAATGTGTAAAACTGTCATAGTTTGTTGAGAGACGGGTGATCATCAGGTCTCAATGTGTAAAACTGTCATAGTTTGTTGAGAGATGGGTGATCATCAGGTCTCAATGTGTAAAACTGTCATAGTTTGTTGAGAGATGGGTGATCATCAGGTCTCAATGTGTAAAACTATCATAGTTTGTTGAGAGACGGGTGATCATTGGGTTTCAACGTGTTCCACTGTTGAGAGACGGGTGATCATCAGGTCTCAATGTGTAAAACTGTCATAGTTTGTTGAGAGACGGGTGATCATTGGGTTTCAACGTGTTCCACTGTCGAGAGATGGGTGATCATCAGGTCTCAATGTGTAAAACCGTCATAGTTTGTTTAGAGGAGGACAGCCGTGGAGTCTCATCGTGCAGGATATCACGGATTCAAGACACACACACACACACACACACACACACACACACACACACACACACACACACACACACACACACACACACACACACACACACGATCTGTAAGAGTCCTCCGACCAGTCCAACCTACACCGACACCTTTACATCCTCAGCTCGGACCGAACAGCGTGCCTCGATCACGAAGCACTAAAATATGCGAAGTGCTAATAAAATTAGCAGTTTCCGTAATAGTAGTCTTTATATGTTATATGCCGATTTTAGCTGCGTCTACGTCGATTAGCAGCTTGTGATTCTTGGTCTTGAAATCCTGTCATGACCTCAGGAGACCCGTGATTTGACGGAGGATGTGAAAGTTCTCGAGGAGTACTGCTTTTTGCTGTTAAGCAGGAGGAAGACTGTGATTTTCCGGCAGTTTATTCAGATAATCTTCCAACTCGGATGTTGTGTTACGCAGTTCTCTTATTATTATGGGCATCACTTTTGCACTCACATTCAATAATCTTTGAGTTTCTTGTCCAAGATCCTAGTATTTTTCCATCTTTTCTCTCATATTTTGTTGTCATGCCGCTGTCATTTGATACAGCAGCAGCCATCTTCCCTGGTTTCCTTGTTGACAACTATAATGTCCAACTTTCGTTAGGGGATTACACGATCTGTTCTTGTTTAGAAGACCTACATTATTTTGACTTTTTTCTCTTTCAGTGACTGCTTCCAGCTGGTGCACCCATCCTCTTTCTGGTGATTGGATTCCGTAGCAATCACATACATTTCTATTATAAGATTTTGGCCACTTCGCTGTGCATTTTGGAGGATTTAGAGACTGACAAGGTATACTATATGTTCTCTATTTTCATACATGCTTTTGCAGAGTCGACAGTTGGAATCATTAATGATCTTCATGTTGGTTTTTTTCTCTTATGGGACTTTGCGTTTAGTGCTTGATCTTATGCTGCAGTTTCTGGGTGATGAATACTTCTGTTTCGTGTTTTACCCATAATATATAAAATGGGTAATTGTATTTAGGGTTTCCACCAGTATATGAGTGAGTACTTCTGTTTCGTCGGTTTCCACCAGAATATGAGTGAATATCTCTGTTTCGTGTGTTTAAACCAGTATATGAGTGAATATCTCTGTTTCGTCGGTTTCCACCAGTATATGAGTGAATATCTCTGTTTCGTGTGTTTAAACCAGTATATGAATGAATATATCTGTTTCGTGTGTTTAAACCAGTATATGAGTGAATATCTCTGTTTCATGTGTTTAAACCAGTATTTGTCGCCAAATCATTCTTAGATAATCTTAATAATCCGAGCAATATTCCAGTTAAGTCCATATCAAATGTTCTCACTAGAGTGTGGAGCTAGAGGTAACTCTCTCCTTGTCTCCAGTTCAATACTGATATTTTCAAGGTTCTTGCATATTACCACACAACAGTAAGTCGATAGTTATCCTCAGAATTACTGTTTCGAGTAACGTCTGACAGCAGCCTTCACTTTCCAGCCATTTGTTGAGAAAAAGAGTAGTGTGTGTCACCGAACTCACACATCATACAACACAATAGCACAATCAAAGCACAGTGTTTCTTCAAGACAAGAGATTGAGAAGTGGAAAGAGGGGGAGTAACGAAGAATGACGTAATGTTTGACTCATCAGTCGTTTCTTTCCTCACAGACACCACCAGCCCACGCACGTCAATTATAGTAACCCGGAACACTCTTTAGACCAGAGGTTCTTAACCTTTTTGAGTCACCGACCCCTTCTAATTTTTTTTTTTAGTCATGGACCCCTTTGAAAATCTGGTAAAAGATGTGGACCCCCTCCCCAGAAAAATTCACATAAGCAGAATATAAAAATATAGTGAATATTTTATTTTCACGGTACCCCCCCCCCCGGAAGTCCATCATGGACCCCTTGGGGGGGGGGGCAGTGGACCCCAGGTTAAGATACCCTGCTTTAGACCAACCATCAAGAAACTGCTGTCAGCTGTTTAGTGAACTTCTAGGTTGCCCACTGAACATTTCAGTACATCTTGACCGGACTTTGGACTTTCTATATTGAGTCCAAGTGCAAACATCTCTACCGGACTTTGGACTTTCCATATTGAGTCCAAGCTCAAACATCTTTACCGGACTTTGAACTCTCGTTATTGAGTCCTAACTCAAAAGTTACCAAAAATCCGCGCGCTCTGCTACATAATAACTTCAGACTGACAAAGGGAGGTGAGAGAGAAAAGGGATCACTCACCCAGAAAGCTTTCATTGGGATTGTCATTAGATGATGAAACATAACTGGTTAATTTGAAAGAAATCGATCAGATGATGATGAAATACCTGAGAAAACTGTGATTCTTTGAGTGCTATGTTATTTACAGTGGATTAATTTCTTCAAGGGTGAGTCAATAATGTCATCGATGGCAGTAATGTATGAGTATGTGGTTCGCGTGTGTGTGTGTGTGTGTGTGTGTAAGAAAGAAAACATACAGCATTAGACCCAGAGGACATATTTGACAAATTTGATAAAAATGAAGAATGTGGACAGACTGACACATATAAGCTACATAAAATATATGATTCATCAAACTGTGCCTTATGTTGTTTTATCGTATTTCTTTCAAGAAAAAGACATACATAAAAAAAAATGTAAGTATTGGAGTGAACTGACTTAAGGCGCATTCGGGTATTTTGCTGTACGCGGGACACACATGTCTAATGAGACTGTTATTTGGCCTACTCCCGTTGAATCGTTCCATGACAACATATGCAGTTGTGTATTGCCGTGACTTATTTGAAAGATGTCGTGTAGGCGGGATATGTTCGCATAAAGGGATGACGTTTCCTGTGAGTAATCTCCCCTGTCGAGGGCAAAGTTCACCATCGAAATAGGTCCATGGAATGACGCTAAAAGTAGTTATCAGACCTGGCACACAATTTATCCACTAACTGTCGATCTGAATTACTGGTTTTCCAAATGCAGTTGCCTTTAAATAGCCAACTCTACGGTTCCTTCACACTGTGGCTAATTTGATAAACACCCGTCTTTTGATCTCAGAGGCTCAGGCACTTAACCGCACCTCCAGGGTAAGTTGACTGTGTCTATTTTCATAAAGTCTTACTCCTACGCAGTTAGGTGACTGTATTTTCACCAAGCATTACTCCTACACAGTTGACTGTATTTTCACCAAGCATTACTCCTACGCAGTTAGTTGACTGTATTTTCACCAAGCCTTACTCCTACACAGTTGACTGTATTTTCACCAAGCCTTACTCCTACACAGTTGACTGTATTTTCACCAAGCCTTACTCCTACACAGTTGACTGTATTTTCACCAAGCCTTACTCCTACACAGTTGACTGTATATTCACCAAGCCTTACTCCTACACAGTTGACTGTATTTTTACCAAGCCTTACTCCTACACAGTTGACTGTATTTTTACCAAGCCTTACTCATACACAGTTACGTCCAACGTGACTATGTCACAAAGTCTTATTCGAACATATTTACTTCGCCTTCTATCTATTTTCATTGTCTCAAGTTTCACCTTCCACACTGCAGGTGTTTTATCCCCAAAAGATGAGATCATACCCGTTTTAAAACGTTCTCCTTTTATTTCATAAACAAATTTAAAATGAAATATTTTTTTACGGCACAAGGGTTCCCGTTATAATGTATGGAGAGTGGCGAGGACTCAGACTTATCTGACGTATAGCAGGGATTACTGATGACTATAAATAGAACTCTTGCTACGTAATCTGACGTATAGCAGGGATTACTGATGACTATAAATAGAACTCTTGCTACGTAAGCCGACGTATTGCAGGGATTACTGATGACTACACAGAACACTTGCTACGTAAGTCTAACTGCACTAGGAAATACATGAAAATCATCATCTGAGACGTGGGCTGCCATAAGAGTTTGTGATTTCAGAAAATTTGCAAATCTAATTTGTGGTTCAGTGCATTTGGATTACGACGGAAATATAAACGTTCGCAGGTCATCTTGCCCACCTGATAGTTCCAATTGCGATCGAATAATCATCGCAGTTTCACGTATCACTCCACGACACTGCTGTCTTCTAGCACTCCCTTAGCTCGGTGTCTGAGAGCCGACACGTTCTTTTTATAGATTACAATTTGTGGTTGTTGTTTTTTTTTTGACAGGTGCTGATGACAGATGCTGTCGCACAAAAGTAATGAATTGCTTTGTTGACATTTTATAGGTAGTAATTTCTTCCAAGAAGCTAATCTGTCAGCTTTCATATTATATATAATACCAGTTCAATTGTTACATGTGCCCTAATTTGCTGTTATGGAAAGGTCCTGCAAGAATAATTATCGACGTACTTCTATTTTCTAGACTACGCGCAACTAGGCAGTGGTGTATAACCTACTGGATAGCAACATGACAGTCCTGTATAACCTACTGGATAGCAACATGACAGTGGTGTATAACCTACTGGATAGCAACATGACAGTGGTGTATAACCTACTGGATAGCAACATGACAGTGGTGTATAACCTACTGGATAGCAACATGACAGTGGTGTATAACCTACTGGATAGCAACATGACAGTGGTGTATAACCTACTGGATAGCAACATGACAGTGCGAAAAGCACTCCGTTTTTGATCGTTCCCCCCCCCCCCCCCCCCATTGGATATAAATTTCAGCTGCTTACAAACTTCATAACAAAAGTTGTAACATTGAGAACATTGACGTATTCTTACTTCGGCCAGCTTCGAGTTCTGACTGAACATGACTCCAGGGTGCTGCGTCGCCCGTGACCCTGACAGACTGTGTATGACTTCTCTTTGATTTGATCCGTCTGACCCATGCGAAAGGTGGGGCACACTTTGAAAGACTCAGCGAAGATGTTATTTGGAATCTTTTCGGTGTTGTTATCACTAACAGCTTCTTCATGAGGTAAGTTGAAGCTCGAAGCTGATAAAAACACTTCCGGTCTCAAATGATGATCCACGAATCTCTTGCTTTGATTATCACCACACACACACATACAAACAAACAAACACACACACACACACACACATTTCCATTTGATAAGCCCCGCGCACTAGATTGATGCGGGTGTTGAAGTAGCGGTTGCTTGACATAGAATTTGAAATCTTCTGGATAGGTCTTTACAACGACATACTTGTCAGTTTCAAAATGTCTCGCTTGTTAATAGTCGGTAGACATACTTGTCAGTTTGAAAATGTCTCGCTTGTTAATAGTCGATAGACATACATGTCAGTTTCAAAATGTTTCGCTTGTTAATAGTCAGTGGACATAATTGTCAAAGTTTCAAAATGTTTCGCTTGTTAATAGTCAGTGGACATACTTGTCTGTTTCAAAATGTCTCGCTTGTTAATAGTCGGTAGACATACTTGTCAGTTTCAAAATGTTTCGCTTGTTAATAGTCGGTGGACATACTTGTCTGTTTCAAAATGTCTCGCTTGTTAATAGTCGGTAGACATAATTGTCCGTTTCAAAATCTGTCTCGCTTGTTAATAATCGGTAAAACCTATAATTATCAGAATTTGTCGTGATTGTTAATAGTCGGTAGACATACTTTGCATATTTCAGAAATGTAATTTTCGGTAGACGTATATAGTTAATATTCGGTAGTCATGCATTTTGTAGCTTCAAACTTGTGCTTGTTAATAGTCGGAAAGTTGATTCAGCCTGGATTGTAGCTGACTCATTTAGAGCTAGAGCAAGAGTCTTGGCCTAATTTAGATTGCAGATTTATATGATCGAGTTAAGGTAAGATGTATGCTGACAACCTTTTCAATTATAATTATTAGTTACTCTTCTTTCTAATTTGTGTTTTTGAGGGAAACGAAGGAACTGTAACAAAGATTGTACTTTTTATATTTTAATTTCATAATTTAGTTTCTTTTGCGCTGTACTAGACCTGGTGCATCTGAAAATGGTGGTCCTCGGACTGTTTTTAATAAAAGTTGCCATTGCCGTGTTGCTAAATATAACTCAGAGTCTTAGAAATAACATACGGTCTGAATATCACAATGATTGTTATTTTTCAATTACTGATATTTACCACTACTAAGATTTCAATGCTAGACTAAAAAATAGTAATTATCCATGATTAGTTTTATTTCCATTGACACCACATCTCTTAGATGTAAATTGCTTATACAAATAGATTTAGAATTAGAACAAATAGATTTAAAACAGCTAGTTTTATAACTATTGAGTGGAAATAGAGAGAAATCTTAGTCAAGTATAAAGGCCAAGTAATGTTTTGACATATTCAAAACTCGGTATTGCAAAGTCGACATTGTCTTGGCTTTGTGGGATTCAAGATACAATATATAATATTCAGTTCCTGCGCGGTAGTAGAATTGATATTCATTATTATCAGCCTACTACGGTGACTAAGCAAGATCCAATGGGCAACTTTTTAAAAAGAAACATGTCAAATACTAAAGTAGTGAAGCATCAGATGATGGCGATATAAAACCAAAACACCAACAATAAAAATAATATGTACTAACTTCACTTAGAACAGTAAGTTCAGATTGGCACTTAGCCAGAGATGCTGGTGCAGTACCAACGCCTCAGTACGTTATTTGTGGTGTTTTATTTAAGGATGCAACAAAGCCTTCAAGCCTCTGGGCATTTCATTACTAAACATAAAGACGAGTTCAAAACGAATGAGCTCTTGGAAAGGAAGGATGCTTATTTAAAGTCTTCAAAAACAGATCTTTGATACTCATGCTTTGCAATCTTCTTAGAAAGTAATCCTTCGAATTGCTAAGGTACAAAGCCGTACACAATCAGGGGAGCGTTAGTGATGTTCTGTATGAAGGCTGTCTGGAAGTGCTGGATGAGCGGGCAGCAAAGAAAGTGACCCAGGTGCCTGTCCGAAATGACACTAAATCTTGCGTTGTGTATCCGTCAAACTTCTCACGTTTTATTTATTTTATTTTTTATTTATTTATTATTATTATTTATTTTAATTAAATGTTGAAATAATCTCTATTCAAAATAATATTTTAAATCTAATAATGAGAACTTAAATACTCATAACAACTCTGACTTTGTTACTTTAAAAATTTATAAACAGTATTTCCAACTTTTGTGGTGTATCAATAAATGTGAGTGCAGGAAGAGAGCAACACAAAAAAAATATGGTGTTGGTTATTTCCTCCCTTGCCTGTCTAATGGAGACCAACTCCGTCTCTCAGCTATTTGCTCACACAAATAATAAACAGACACAGGGATACACAACAAGGATGAAGTGTCACAGTCTACTTGTACATGTAATAATTTTAATAATAATAATAATAATAAATGTTATTGAACTGTCAGGCCACAACAAAGTGCAGACTGGAAATAAAATGATACTGTTACTCCTTTTAGGCAGTGTTTATTTTCGTGCAGCTAAACAACATCACTTGCATTCATTCAGACAGTTGGAGAGATGAGAAGAAGCTGGACAAACTCGCTCTTGCTCACTCTTGCTCAGACCTTAATTAATACAAACAATATATGAACTATAGTATGTAAATAGCTGTGGAATGAAGAAAGAATAGTTTTAATAATAATAGGCTTGAGAAATCATGATAATATCCTCTGCTGGCAATATCTCACTGAATTATAAAATCCAGGAAATCCCACAAACAGATCTACAGACTTATAATTGTTTTGTCTTGAAAAATTACTTTGGGAGGTAACTTCACTCTTTATTGGAGATGCTAAGTGTTGGACCAATTGGCAATAACTATCTACGTACCCTAACAGCTGTTAACCATATTTTAAATTAACTTTGGTTGACTTCTTTGCATCCCACCTGAATGTACACTGGCTGAGAGACAGTTCTCTCATACTGAAAGATTTTGAGTAAACCTGTAGCATCCAGAGCGAGCGACAAACTAGATTAGGAATTACATAACTAATTCCGAAGTTAAGTCTAATTATAGTGTAAGGGCTTCAAGTTTGAAATACTGTTTATAAAATTTTAAAGTGACAATTGAGAGTATTATGAGTATTTATGTTATTATTATTTTTAGATTTAATATATTATTATGAGTAGAGATGATTTTATCTTTTAATTAACTTAATTAAATGTGAGAAGGTGTATGGATAAGCCACATCTCAACAATTCATAATCTGGCTTACAATATGGAAGATCAGCTCGTAGAATAGATTAAATTAGCCAAGTACTTTTACTTTGCATCTTGGTGGCTGTACAGATGAAGTTGCTAACATGGCAGTTCTAATGGTGTATATGCATTCTGAACTTGATGGCGATTTGAAAGAAAGAATATTTGTTTTCAGCTTAACTACCAACAAATTCAAGTAGTTTCAAGATGTGTTCAAGGCTGTGGAGGACTACACCATTGGTTACTGTAGGTTGGATTTAAGTTGTATGTAGGCGTTTGTTATGCTAGCGTTGTAGCAAGGATATGGTGGCATTCCGTGATGGATATCAAGATTGAGACTCTAGCACTCGCCTGTAAATCAATGCATTGTTTCATTCACTGAGAAAATCCTGCTCCAAAGAAAAGCGAAGTTATAAGGTGTGAACTATGCCAAAGTGAACAATTTCATTTCGAGATTCTTTGCTGCATTAATTGTTGATCATAAGATTGACCATAAACACCTCCTGTTTCATGCTAATGTGCATTCTTTGTCACGGGTAGACTAGACTAGAGTAGACTATTCTTAGTTCGAAAATGAGCAATCCACGTTCTTTCAAGTAAACAAAGAAACCACGCACACAAGAAATTGGTCAGAACTATTTTGAACTGTGGACTGGATTTACAGTCAGGCTGATTTGTTTGGCTATCTTTGGTCAGAACTATTTTGAACTGTGGATGGATTTACAGTCAGGCTGATTTGTTTGGCTATCTTTGCCATCCTGCATGCATATTAATAATATTATTTTGCTTCTTTTTCTTTAACTGAATGTAATATATTTTTTAATATTTTTAATTTAAAAATCTAAAATCTAGCATTCTTCATTTCCATTATTTAATACTCTTAAGTTGGCATAACCGGTCCCTGGAATACTGGGCAAAAAATTGCCAGTCCGGCAACATCAGATAGTGTGAGAAGTACTGTATTAGACACTCTCACCTTATATCTATATCCACTTATCAATAAAAATATAAAAACTTTCACTTTTTTTCATTATTTGATTTGCTTCCATCATTTTAATTTACAAGGTTGTTTTCTAAAAAATATATTTAAAGTAAGTAGTTGTTTACTAATTTATTTTTTAAATATTTTTAAAAAACTTTATGATAGATTTATTTCTTCATTATTAGATTAGTGTTTTCTTTCATACGTGTATTCCGATTTTATATTTAAATAAAAGAAAACTCGACTCAATTTAGTGAAGATGAAACAACAGGATGCATATAAGGACAAAGTCTTCTTTAACTTTGTATATCTCTGACAAGAGTAGCCTCCCCTGCTGTTCGACAGCAGGGTAACTGTTTTGCCTTCTGGCCCGTTATATACGTCCTCTTGTAGAGAGGGCTCAACAGGAACCCGTTCCGTAAATAATATTTGCCATGTCGAAGGCAGTGTTTATATTGATCGACTGGTGCTTAATGTTAGGAGTCCTAGAAATGCACTGTCACAAGAATGGGTAATCGACAGAGCCCCACTTCTACCTTCTCTCTCCATCCCCCGACAATTTTTCTCTCTTGTTTTCCTGAAATTTTAAAACTTTTTGCGGTTCGGGATAGTGCGCATTTCTTTCTTTTTTCTTGTCTGTTGTATTTTGTCTTTCCTGTTGTCTTTCGTGCTGTCTTTTGTCTTGTCAGTTGTCTTTTATCTTGTCTGTTGTCTTTCCTGTTGTCATTTGCCTTCTCTGTTGTCTTTTGTCTTTCCTGTTGTCTTTCGTGTTGATTTTTTTGTCTTGTCAGTTTTCTTTTGTCTTGTCTGTTGTCTTTTGTCTTTCCTGTTGTCCTTCGTGTTGTCTTTTGTCTTGTCAGTTGTCTTTTATCTTGTCTGTTGTCTTTCCTGTAATAATTTTCCTTCTCTGTTGTCTTTTGTCTTTCCTGTTGCCTTCTGTAAGCGAAGCCTGATACATTGACTTTATTGTCGCACGCATTTCGCTTGTTTTTTCTTGCAAATAAATTAATCAGATCAGTATTAATTTTCTTCTTCTTGAAAAATTGAAACACTGTTATAAAGTAATAGACGTACGGACTTCTTGAGAAATTGAGACCCTGTTATAAAGTAACAGATGTACTGACTTCTGTGAACGAGTCCAGTATGTGCGTGTGTTTACACCAAGTCCACTGTCATCTATTTATGTATCCGTTTTGACACCGTCCATTTCGGTCAAGATTGAATTCAACCAGACAATCACCTCCTAGTTTAGCGTCAAGGCAGCTCAGTGCTCGACTTGCGATAGAAACACTTTCCTCCATGATCAACAACAGCAAGTGTCCTCACAATGTATTACAATATTTATTTTCAGACATATGACCAGTTGTTATATACTAAATTTAAATAACATTAAAATTTAAAAACATTTAAACATAAAACGCATGCCCTACTTAAATTGGATGAAACTGGATTTTAAAACTCGAATATTAAAACCATGCAAAGTTAACCTGATTGAGAGTTGTGTCCCTAATTCACAGTATGGTTCAGTGTGTGGAGAGCAAACAAGTTTGAAATTTCGATAGCAAAGTTTGGTGTATAAATAATTATTTTAAATAAAAGCAAATTAAGTACACATTAAGGAAATAGTTTATCTTTTTCCAATATATATATATATATCCTTTCTGCAGTTGCCCGTTCTTTTTAAGGCTACAGTGCCTGTAATTAAGGGAGAAATATAAGGTGAAGGGAAATAACCTTTAAAATCCGTCAATAACTATTTATACTTTTATTTAGGGTCAGCTTCCAAGAGTCTTTAATTGCATAGGTGGTGCCAAACGAATTCTTGTCAACCCAACTTCCTGAAATCAATAATTTTAATTTTAAGAGACAAAATAAAAATTTAAATGTAACAAATTACTCCGCTAGTCGCTACCACTCCCACTTTGAATGTCGGAACATCAATTTCAATCTTGTTGATCTTGCCCGTTGAGACGTAGTCTTGATAAGGATAGAATGCTTCAGTTCCAGAGTCTGTGACTGCCTAACTTATCCGGTTGTTTTGTTGTGTGTTTTGTTGTGTTTTGTTTTGTTTTTGTGGGGTAGTTTTATTTTTTATTTTTGGGGGAGGTGTTTTCTTTCTACTAGACTTTGAGCATTCAAATAAGTCATACTTGAGAAAATCAAATTAAAATTGCTTCATAATTAAGACGAAACTAAATTGTGATCAACTTACTGTAAACACGAAATTAAAGATCGACTCAAGGCTAAAAATTTAAATCAATATTGGCTCATGGTTAAAACGAAATGAAATTAAAACTTTCTTTTGGTTAGGAAACAAAGAAGACGGTTTTATGATTGGCACATAATTAAATTCAGGTCATCAAAGGTTTAAGATTAAATTAGCATTGTTTCATGTTTAAGACGAAGTTAAATAAACATTGACTTGATAAAATTAAATAAGATCAGCTCATTGTTAAAGTGAAACGAAATTAAGATCAACTTGATGGGCGAGAGGAAATTAAATCATGATTGACACATTGTCATATTTAGATCAAATTCACTTAAGCAGGATCACTTCTGGGAATAAATCCAATCAGGAGCGTCTCACTGTCAAATCAGAAAACCCAGAACAGTCAAACGTGGGTCAGGATTAAAACGAAACGAATTAGGATCTGCTTTCAATTCACTCCATATACTGTCTGTGACACATCATATACTGTCTGTGACACACCATATACTGTCTGTGACACAGGGCTAAGTGAATGCTACCGTAAATGTTAGTGCTGTGTGCCACACTTACTCCCCTCGCAATCTACATAGATACGAAGCAAAATTACGCGATATGTCGCCTACATCACATATCGATAAACTTGTAGATGGCTTGCCCCTATTCACACTCAGTCATTTCTGGACGTGTGCAGACAATTGAAAGAATAACGGGTGTAACGTTGCATAACTTGAGAAAGATAAGAATTAAAGAAAACCTGAAACAGCTATATAATATGGTTGAATAGAAATAAATAGGTAAGATATATATATATATATAGAGAGAGAGAGAGAGAGAGAGAGAGAGAGAGAGAGAGAGAGATGTTTCTCATCGTCTCCTTCTTCTTTTTACTTCTCTTCTTATTCTCAGCATAAATTCAACAAGGTAAGTTTCTGTCTGTCGAATTATCGAACAGGTTTTATTCCAGTTTTGATCTAAGAAAAATGTTCCATGCATCTGACTTACAGAAGTAAAAGTATTTGGCACTTTTGGTGTACTAGCATGTGTATGCAGACCAGTCCATTGATCAGCTAGTCACGTGATCAGTAGGTAAATAATAGATTAATTTTTATAACGTAGCCTACTAGTGGCCTGGCCAAGTTATATGAGTACTCATGCACTTACTGGAAGATTGTGTATGGAGTCTCAGATGCATGTATGTAGCAGTGATTAAATTAAAAGAATGCAAGCATTTCTCATTTTAAGTTAATGAAATATGTACTTCATTAAATCAAAAGATAATTTAATTATGGATACATTACCCCTCGTACTACTATGTATGGCTTGCCCCCTTGTACATTCAGTCATTCCTGAACAGGACTGAATGAATAGAGGGTCTAATGAATGAACGAATGTTTATATTCAGTAATAACAGAATTTAAATAGCACGAATAGAAGAAACAAAACTGTGTTTATTAGTGCCACATTATACATGCATAATCTGTATAAATAATGCAATAATTATCTTCGTTGTTGGATAGACTTCAGTCTAAATTTTAAAATGCTTAAATTAGCATAGGTTGATGAGTCAGTCTACACAAATACAAATATTATTGTAATATTTCCCTGGAAGGAATCTGAGTCTAGTCGTGTCTTGCAGATGTCTTCTCAGGATTTTGGCTGATTGAGAAAGTGTGAAAGAAAGTTTAGTCTAAGATTAGCATGATGTTAGTCAAGCTATTACCACAGTATGGTAATGAAAGCCTGTAGCTTTAAACATGAAGCGAATCTAAAAAGGAGGAAAATGTTTGTGTAATCTTATGCAGAAAATACTTCTGTGAATTCCTAGGCATGGACACCTGCTAAGACACATACACCTCCATTTTAAGTAGAGTGCCATTTCTGACTTGTTTTGGTATTTCAATATACAAAGCGTTATGATGACACCATTATCATAATAGGTTTGTACAGCTCTCACATTCCTTTCAGCAACATTGGTTATCATAAAACGATCTAGCACAATTTACAACAACACAGTGCGCTAACCAAAGAAAGCAATACCCAGTACTTGTTCTTTCATTCTTAGTAAATGACGTGCTTACCAGGACTTACTTACCAGAGACAGACTTTTATATATTTAATATTTTATATAACAAGAAGATAAAGTACAAACTTTGCATAGCCAAAGTATGAAGCAAGAATAATTAAATGATAGAATTGTCTGCTAAGTGAAGAGCAAATAATTTAAATAGAAAGCTAGTAAACATACTCACAAAACAATATTATTTAAATAAAAAGCAGTGCTCTGACACAGTATGTAATATACAAAGTCTCAGGTAGGAGAATTTTACAAGAAAACGTGTGAGACAGTATAAAGGTTTTGGAATATTATTTCATACATCAATAAAATAAGTTTACAACGCAATATATAAAATATTTACCGTAACCTGGTTGCACTGGTGGTAAACAGCTCAACACCACAGATATGGTGTCATAACTATGCCCTTAGCTGGGTAGTTGGTGGTTAATAGCTCAACACTACTGCTATGGTGTCATAACTATGCCCTTAGCTGGGTAGTTGGTGGCAAACAGCTCAACACCACAGATATGGTGTCATAACTATGCCCTTAGCTGGGTAGTTGGTGGTTAACAGCTCAACACCACAGCTATGGTGTCATAACTATGCCCTTAGCTGGGTAGTTGGTGGTTAACAGCTCAACACCACAGCTATGGAGAAACAGTTTATGTATATGAATATCCCCCCTTTCTAAAGAAAACACATGAACTGCTAGCGTCCAGAAGGTCTGAGTGTGGGTAGTGGAATGAGTGAGTTAGGAATATTCCAGCCCACCAGCAAATAAAGCAAACTTGTTGCTTCAAGTAGAAGCACTTGAAAGGTATCGTCTGCACTGCTGGGTGAAATTTTAGTTTAGATAAAGAAAGGGGGGTTGGTTAGGTCAGTGCTCCTGTGATTGGGTTAATACAGTCGATAACAAGCATTACATTCTACTTCACATCTTTACAATAAAGGTGCACGGATTTTTAAAAATTCTAACGGTTCAGCAATCTCACATAGTCTGGGTAGATTGTGCGTAAGCATATATGAGTGTGTTTGTGGGTGTATAAATATTAATAAGAAATATTAGTAACAATCTTAAATAAAATATTGATTCTTGATATTGTTTGAGAGAAGTAAAGTTATTATTCTGCTGCTGATTTTATATGAGGTAATCGACAATCAAATTTCTTTCTCTCTAAATTTATTGTGCCCAATTTTTATTCATCTCTTTCCAAGATTGTCAATGAAAAGCTTTGGCTACTTCACCCGTCCTTTCCTGCAACAAATTTTCTGTATCCGCATCTATGGTTACAATATTCAAACTGGGTTATGTTTATCTTTTGAGGGAATCTTTCCTTTAATCTCCACCCTGTATTACATAAGTGTATTAATTTGCTGCAAATGTAGCTCGCAATATGTTAGCATAGTGTGTGTGTGTGTGTGTGTGTGCTCGCAATATTTTAGCATACTGTGTTGTGTGTTCGCAATATTTTAGCATATGTATGTAGGCAATTTGTTAGTATATTGTGAGTGCTGTGTTTGACGCTAACAACCCCTAGTTAATGGTTATAATTACTGTTATTAATTAATCATCCATAACTAATTACAATTCATGAGAATCTTAATTTATGTTATTAATAATTCACCAGCAGATACTATTCATCTCTCTCACTTGATGGATATGCAGATGCTGTCAACATTTTCTCTCTTCTACAACATTAAAGACAAACTTTTACCATCACACACTATTTCCGTAGGTGGAAAAGGTCTTACTAAAGGAAAGATAAATCCGTGTTTCGATCTATATTTAGCGAGCCCCTATCCATCCATTTCCTTCCCCAACATAAGGTTTTCAATATGTGTAAGAAGTTCAATAAATTTATTAAATCAACAATCAAATATAAATATGGCAAATACACTGAAAAGACTATTTGACATCAATATTTCCACGAAGAATGTTCAAATAATTTAAAAGTTTATAGAGTCTTATTTCCTAACACGTGGTTCAACAAATAAGTAGCAGTATAAATCACAGGGTAATTTCTTATTAGAGCTCAGAATTGGAGTAATGAAATTAAAGTGATAATAGTTTTATGTAACCTTGTGAACAAGATGGAAAACCCCAAGGGTTGGATGAACTAAAGTATTATGAGTTTAAATGTTATATTTGAAATATCACCATCATTATAAAGTTACAGTTTAAGATATTGTTTTACGTTTGGATTATGATGATGATGATGATGATGATGATGATGATGATGATGATGATGATGATGATGATGATGATGATGATGATGATGATGATGATGATGATGATGATGATGATGGTGATGATGATGATGATGATGGTGGTGGTGGTGATGATGATGATGATGCCTTTTTCCACGACTTCTGTTGACTGTCGGAAATGAACCAAGGTCTCGGAATCTTGCCAAAATTATGGGAGATCCAAGGTTTAAGGGAGGATATGAGCACTTCCGAGGAGGGCTGCTTTTAGTAGTGGGGGCAATTTTGTGTTGCCCAGGCACTTTATTCAGATATTCTTCCAATTCCGGTGTTATGTTCCCCAAAGCTCCTAGCACTACAGGTATTACTTCTGCTTTTACATTTCACTGGATTTCTAATCTAAGATCCTGGTATTGTTCTATTTTCTCTCTCTCTTTTGTTTTTATGTTTCTATCACTTGGAACAGCATATATAAATTGTTGTTGCTGTTCTATTGGACTTACTGACAATTACAATGTCTGGTCTTCGTGCAGGAATCACTCGATCCGTCCTTATTTCAAATTCCCACAGTATTTTCACTTCTCCTGTTTCAATGACTGCTTCCGGTTGTGCATCCATGCTCTTTCCGGGGTTTTTACTCCATAGTCTCACATATATTTCTATGTATGATTTTTACCATTTCGTTGTGTCTTTGGGTGTATTCTGTTCCATCCAAAAGTTGACATCCAGATAGTATATGTTCTGAGGTTTCATCCATGTTTTTGCAGTCTGCATTTGGAATCATTTGAAATTTTCATGATTTTAGTTTTGTGTGATTTCGTATTTAGGGCTTAATCCTGTGCTGCTGTTATTATATGCTTCTGATTTTTGCTTTCAAACCTGCTTCTTTTAATCCTCTGAATGTTGATTGTTTTGTTGATAATTATAATTCATCAGTTTATTGCACATACTGACCATGGAGAGGTTTTTTGGCTCCAACTATTTGCTAATGTCTGTTCTGCTGTTTTATACCACGTTTCTTTGTCGGTTTCTGAGGCTTGGTATAATGCACTCATCTTTACTGCTTCTATCAGTGACTCATCTTTATTGTTATTCCAGATGTAGTCCACAAGGCTTATTACTTCACCTTCAATGACATCTTTGATTTTCTTGAGCCCTCTGCCTCCAATTTTCCGAGATACCTATAGACTATCTACATCTGCTTTTGGATGTAGGGCTTTATGAATTGTGAGTAGGTTTCTTGTTTTTCGATCTAGTTCATTTTTTCATTTCTTGTCCAATCTATAATGTCTCCAGTATAGCTAATGACATGTACTGCATAAGCATTAAGGGCTTGTATTTTATTAGCCCCATTTATCTTTTACTTTAGAACTTGTCTAACTCGCTTTTTATTCTTTCTTCATTGGATTTTACTTCACTCTGCATGTTTTCTTGATGTTGCAGTATCCCTAGACATTTATATCCATTCCCCACTTTTCTTTGATTTTTCCGATGTCAAATAATTGTAGGCCTTCTGTTGCTTTGATCTTGACTTTCTGGACAATAATTCTGCCACATTTATCTCAAGGCCGAATTTCACATTAATGTTCTCACTACATATTTTGACAGTATTGATCAGTGAATTGATATTATTTTCATTTTTACCATAAAGCTTTAGATCGTCCATTTAGAGGAAATGACTAATAATATGCCTTTATGTCATTTTGTACCATAATCCTGTTTTCTGAATGACTTGACTCAGAGGATTTAGGGCTATGCAGAACAGAAGTGGTGATAGAGAATCTCCTTGAAAAATTCCACATTTTATTGGTACGTCTGCAATTTCTATATTGTTGCATGTTCGGGTAGGTTTCCAATTTCTCATTGATACTTGTATAAGGTTTTGTAGTTAGGTTGTTATTTTGTACATTTTCATTCTTGCTGTTCTGTTGGCCTTATTGAGAACTACAATGTCTGGTCTTCGTTCAGGAATCACCCGATCTGTTATTATCTCGAAGTCCCACAGTATTTTGACTTCTTCTGTTTCGGTGACTGCTTCTGGTTGGTGCATCCATGTTCTTTCTGAGGTTTTTATGCCATAGTTCTCACACATATTTCTACGTATGTTTTGCCACTTCATTGTGTCGTTTGGTGTATTCTATTCCAGCCAGAACCTGACATCCAGATATTATGTGCTCTGTTGTCTCATCTATGGATTTGCAGAGTCTACATTTGAGATTCCAAATGATTCAATTAGTAGTAGTAGTAGTATTTACTAAAATCATGAGACTGTGGACCAAAACGTCACACCATTCTTATTAGGAATTTTGCACTGAAGTCCAATTTCCTCAAACAGATATGAAGGCACGGGAAAAACTCACATTAAGCGGTCTGTAGATTTCTGACCTCCAAGACGGGTACAGGAAATGGGCAGAACTCTTCCGAATACAATTTCGTAAAGGTATGCTACTCTTGATTACGTTATCTGTTCTGATTATTTTTGAATGATAATTTAATCCAAAGTATTATTATTATTATTATTATTATTATTATTATTATATATAATTAGCTTCTTAATGCTACAAAAAACAAAACAACACTTATTATTAAAGCCCGGTTTGTAATTAATTTATATCAGTATATTCTTAAATAGGAGTACTGTTTAGATAAGGATTATATCTAGATGCATCACGTTATTTATAGGTGCTTACTTTGAAATAATACCTTGTATGGTATTGTATAGTTCCTAGTTCAAAATAAAATATATCATGTTAATTTTTCATAGGTACCTACTTTGAAATAAAATAATTCCTATGTTATGACATAGGTACTTAGTTTGAAATAAAATATCTCCTTTGTTATTTTATAGTTAACCTAGTTTGAAATAAAATATCTCCTTTGTTATTTTATAGTTAACCTAGTTTGAAATAAAATATCTCCTTTGTTATTTTATAGTTAACCTAGTTTGAAATAAAATATCTCCTTTGTTGTTTTACAGGTTCCTAGCTTAAGATAAAATTTCCTGTGCTATTTTATCGGTTACGTAGTTTGAAATAAAATACATCGTAAGATTTGCTAGCAATAAGCAATATTATTTATTTTAAGAATCAAGGTCACTTGGTGTGGTCCTTTGACTATCGTAACTAATATCAAACTTAGTAACTCTTCAGTAACTAGTTATATAAACACGATACGACAATGTATTAACTTTTTAAAATATTTGCAAGAAGATGCGTCAGTGTATAAAATAAACAATATTACAAGAAAAATACATCATTGTATAATATAAACAATATTACAAGAAAAATACCTCAAAATATTACAAGAAAAATACGTCATTGTATAATATAAACAATATTGCAAGAAAAATACGTTAATACATAAGGAAAACTGCAAGAAAAATATTTAATAATTAAGCAATAGTGCAAGAAAAATATGTCAGTATATAAGAAATATTGCCAGAAGAATTCATCACTGTGTAAGCAATATATTCTAGAACTTATTTGCTGTAAATCTCCCACCACCACACTCCCCTGGACTTCAGTGAAGCCAACTTTACAACCACGATCCCAGTATCAAGAAATTGTTGCTGGTTGAATGCATTGTGATTAGTTTGTAAATCTTTTTTTCTGAGATGAAATTTCAACAGTTATTGATGCCTGACTTGCGATATTATTAGGGCAATGCATGCACTTTCAGAAAACGCTGGGGTCAAGGCCATCCTGACTATATAATGAGAGCTAATGCATGTGTGGTGCTGGGCTCAAGCTACTCCCAGTTATTACTGAAAGGAAGAGATAACAATTTTAGTGAAACAAAATAATTTAAATTCAGAGTGCACTCGACTACATGGGTTACAATTGTAGGGGTTACTACCCACTCACTGAGGCCCACCGGATTTTTACTCTTTTTTCAAATAACTGAAAGGATCACTCTGGCCTTGACCTTCTTGATTGAATGGGGGGGGGGGGCGCTTCTAGTCGAAGCCGATGTCGCGCATGAAACTGGAGGTCGTCGAATGAAAGCACCATATTAAACAGCATGCATGTTGCACTGATTGTGTCTATGTGCATGTGCGCGCGCGCATTTATGTGCATGCCCGCGCCACCATCTACTTGGCCTTATTACGTCTTATTCATTGAAAAGGAAATGACCAGTCTTAAGTGAACGCATGTTACAATTTAGAAGTACTTGAGTACAGCTGCTTTGGCTTTCCGTTTGCGATGTATACCGACGATCTTGACATCAGGCAGCGAGGGCTCAGCCTGGTAAGTAGTACGTTGACATAACGGGCAATTTCGTCCTTGGGGTATTAACACGCGCTCACTCCCTCAGTCGCCCTAATCCGTCGCGGAGCGAAATTGAGTCACGCGATTTATGCCACACGTGCGACCTGCGTGCATACTTCACTATGGCGGCAACAGCGCCTCGTTGTCGATTTCACGTATTTCACGTCTTCCAGCGTACGAGAATTCTGGCAAGGGACTTAATCAAAGACACAGCCGTAGCCTCACAGGTTGCCAAATACGACTGCCCTGTATTGGAGGCGTGAAGAACGACAAGGAAGAGTTGTTGCCCCTTTTGTGGTACCTTGCCATTGATCCGATTAAAACTTCGATCCGTAGTACCGAATCCGATTGTGATCATCGATACTCGCTTACCGTTAGCGTCTACTGTGAAATTGACAGTGACGTACACACTTCCTTTCCCTCCACCCCTATCCCTTCTGTCCCTCCAACAGTTAGATCAAATCTAATCCATCAGTTGAAATTAAGTTTTCTTAGTAGTATTTTGTGTGATGGCTTCGTTCGGGCATGGGTGTACTTTACAGAGGGAAGGGGGGGGGTCGTTGGAGAAAATTTAAGCAATTACAAAAGACATGATATATTAGTTCATGTTATTTCGAATAATTATTTTCTGAATACTAACCATCTGAATTTATTTTGTTGTATTAAGTGGTTCGTTTTGTTTTATTCTTCCGTTTAAAAATTACTTTCTGTGCGATACGAGGAAGAAGCAGTTAATTGCAAGACTGGTCAGTTGTTTATTCTAATGAACACGTTTTTTTTCAGCCTAATTAATAATATACTTGTTACGTGATTTGGGTATATGTGTAATTATGCACGCTTATGGCTTTTTGCGTAAATGTACATGTGTTGATTGATGTCTGAATATGTGTCTGGGAGGTGGGGGAATTTTATATGTACAAGAGTATATTTTGATGTAATGAGAGATCACATTCTTCTAGTGAGTTTATCTGTGTCGTTTATTGAAAACGTTTCTATCGACCAAGTGGGATCTGTCGCTGTTCTTTTTCATTCACTTGCTGTCACAATGTTGTGTTTGAATGTTGTATAGAATCACGGCTGTTGATAGTTGTAAATGGGCATGTTGTATACAATATTTTTTTTTAATTTGAATCTTCAGTCTGAAATAACTCAAGTCTTTGATGTTTACACTTTAATTAACTGACTTATTATTCAATTATTGGAATCTGTTGCTGATGAAAATGTATTTGAACATGCTCTGACACATAAACGCAGAGTAGAACTATATCTACAGACAGATAGACAAACATGAACTCAGATAGATGGATGGGTGGATGGATGGATGGATGGATGGATATAAAATAGGAAAAGTTATCAAACAAATTAAGGACAGAATGGAGAAATGTCAAAGAAAAAAATTTAAAAGACAAAATTTAAATTTAAAGCAGAAAGAGGAAAAGATAAAGAGACGCCAATAAGGGATGGGAGTAGAGAAAATGAGAGCGAACATTTTTTTTTCTAAAGAAATAGCTTCCTTTTGCAAACAGATGAGATTTGTAAGAGTTTTTTCTTTTTATGATAGAAATTGACTCCAACGAAGTTATCGTAAAGTTCTTCATGACCTTGACAGAAAATTTCAGGACTGATGCGAATCCACCCTTACACCACCCCTTTCCTGACTAAACTAAAAAGGAGCACATAAATGGATAAAACAAAATGAAAGGAGGAAAAGTAATCCTGTAGTTAAATATCATATTGTACGTAGACTTGTCGGTAGATAAATATGTTTGCTTTCGTTAAAAGAGCCTTTAAAGTACAAAGTCAATACTATGTTATTCAAAGCACTGCAGTTAAAGGTAGGAATTAGGAAATAGGATGACCGAGAGGCCTTACATTTTTATATAGGGTTTTGCGGTGTGTAGGTGTCTGATTGTGTAAGTTTATGTGTCTGGTGTGTGTATGTAATTGTATCTGATGGTGTAAGTTTATGTGTCTGGTGTGTGTATGTAATTGTGTCTGATGGTGTAAGTTTGTATGTGATGTGTGTATGTTTATGTTCTGCTCTGTGTGTGTACGTTTATGCCTGGTGTGTGTATTTTTATGTGTCTGGTGTGTGTACATTTATGTGTTTGGTGAGTGTATGTTTATGTGTCTGGTGTGTGTATGTTTATGTGTCTGGTTTGTGTGTACGTTTATGTCTGGTGTGTGTATGTTTATGTGTCTGGAGTGTGTACGTTTATGTCTGATGTGTGTACATTATGTGTCTGATATATATATATATATATATATATATGTGTGTGTGTGTGTGTCTGATGTGTGTATGATTATATGTCTTTGTGTGCATGTTTATGTGTCTTTGTATGTGTAATTGTGTGTGTGGAGTGTGTATGTTTATGTGTTTGGTTGGTATGCTTGCTTTTGTATGTTTGTGTGTGCATGCCTGATTTGTGTATGTTTATGTGCGTATCTTGTGTGTGTGTCTTAAGTGTGGGAGTGTGATGTGTGTTTGACGTGTATATGTTTATGTCTATGTCTGATATATGTTTGTGCGTGCTCCTGATGTATGTTTGGGTGCGTGTGATGTGTATGTTTGTGTTTGTGTATGTTTGAGTTTGTGTTTTTATATGTGTTTTTATAGCTTTTGTATGTTTGTGTGTGCATGCCTGATTTGTGTATGTTTATGTGCGTACCTTGTGTGTGTGTCTTAAGTGTGGGAGTGTGATGTGTGTTTGACGTGTATATGTTTATGTCTATGTCTGATATATGTTTGTGCGTGCTCCTGATGTGTATGTTTGTGTTTGTGTATGTTTGAGTTTGTGTGTGTGTTTGTGTTTGTGTGTGTTTGTGTTTGTGTACGTTTGTGTTTGTGTATGTTTGTGTTTATGTGTGTTTGTGTTTGTGTATGTTTGTGTTTGTGTATGTTTTAAATGCAAGTTTTGATGGAGACTCTCCGATGGCTGGATTGAAGTTAATTAGAACAAGTGTTGCGAATGATGACTTTAGAATGATATGGCAAGGTTCCAGACAAATATCTGGCAAATTGCGATTTCCATTTGCCGATTATTTTTTCTTCTTCGTGTGAGTTTATTCCCTTCCCTTTCTTTCTTTATCTCTATTTCCTAAAGTTTATTTCAATCTCTGTGTATCTCTCACTGTTTTTCTCCATTAATTTTATTCTCTCTCTTTTTCTTTTTCTCTTTCACCTGTTCTCTTTCTCTCTTCTTTTTTTACTGTCTCTCTGTCCATATTTCTGCCTTTATTTGTCTCTTTGTATGTGCTTCTCTATCCGTTTTTCTCCTTCTGTCTCTTTGATTTTATATCACTTCTGTGTGTGTTTGTGCGTGTTTTTGCTTATGTGTGTTTGTGTGTGTGTTCGTGTTTGTGTGTTTGTTTGTATGCGTTTATGTTTGTATATGTGTTTGTATTTATGTGTGCTTTTGGGTGTCACTATTTCTTCCTACGTGTACATGTCTATTTGTTCGGGCTTTCTGAGTTTATATTATCCCCTGTCATTTCGTGCTCTCTGAGTTTATTTTATCCCCTGTCATTTCGTGCTCTCTGAGTTTATTTTATCCCCTGTCATTCCGGCTGTTCTAAGATTTTTTCATTCTTTGTCTTTCTGGCTCTTTGAGTATTTTATTCTCTTTATCTTTCAGGTTACTTTAGATATTTTCACTATCTTTGCCTTTCTGACTCTCTGAAATTATTTAATCATATTTGTCTTTCTGGCTCAATGATTTCATAATCTTTGTCTTTCTGGTTCAATGATTTAATCATCTTTGTTTTTCTAGCTCAATGATTTCACAATCTTTGTCTTTCTGGCTCAATGATTTCACCCTCTTTGTCTTTCTGGCTCAATGATTTTTTCATCTTTGTCTTTCTGGCTCAATGATTTCACAATCTTTGTCTTTCTGGCTCAATGATTTCACCCTCTTTGTCTTTCTGGCTCAATGATTTCATCATCTTTGTCTTTCTGGCTTAATGATTTCACAATCTTTGTCTTTCTGGGTCAATGATTTCATCATCTTTGTCTTTCTGGCTCAATGATTTCACCCTCTTTGTCTTTCTGGCTCAATGATTTCACCCTCTTTGTCTTTCTGGCTCAATGATTTCACCCTCTTTGTCTTTCTGGCTCAATGATTTCACCCTCTTTGTCTTTCTGGCTCAATGATTTCACCCTCCGTATGTCTGAGCAAAGTGCTCGCTAACAAATAAGACAGAGAGGAATGAAGACGCACGATAGACGCACTGCGATGAAGAGGAAGAATTCAAGCTTGCTGCATTATATTTCCCAAGGTCAGGTGTGAAATGTTTATTACTTGTCATAGACCTTGAACCTGCAAAACAAATCAGTTGTTTAATTCCCCTCCAAAAAAAATGTCTCGGCACCTCCATCAATCTCTCATGTGAATGGCATAGACAACTGTCAGCGTAAACCAGAAGTAGATGTACTCTTCCGCAATGAAAATAAATTTGAAATATCTTAGATTCGAACTTAAAATTAAGTTTAAGTAGCAACACACTTCTTGAAAGCATCTCTCTAGCCTACGTGTGTGTGTGTGTGTGTTTGTGTGTTAGAGAGAGAAGAAAGCATCATTAATCAAGTAAAATATGTATACGTGTACATGTGAGCAAACTAAATTATATATCTTAATCTAAAAGGTCTGCCGTTGTGACTGATTGCACGATACAGTTTAAATTGCGCCATACATTTTTTCTTCTTTGAACAAATCGAGTTACAAAATCCAGAAGTCTTTTGTATCAAATCAAATCGCACGAGTTCTCGTCCCGCGCAAGACCTGGAAATTTTGTTTGCTGGAGCGTCAACAACCGGATTCGGGGACGTAGTCTACATTTCAGCAAAAGCCCTAGGGAATCAAGTCCCGATCAGAAACGGAAGTTTGCAGGAGTTTTGACGGATGGAATTATCTACTTCTGATGGTGTAACGACATGACTCCCCTCACACGTCCAAGTAATCTTCTAAGTGATGGTGTGTTTCGTTCCTCCCACTACGCATTTCTGGCACTCTGGATGACGGACAGAGAAGGAAGTCAGCGGGCGATCACTTACGTCAGCTGTCAGTTGAATGGTTACGTTTACCGCTTGAGTAGATGAGTTTGTTTAGTGTGTGATCTGAATGAGTGAGTTTGTTTAGTGTGTGATCTGAATGAGTGAGTTTGTTTAGTGTGTGATCTGAATGAGTGAGTTTGTTTAGTGTGTGATCTGAATGAGTGAGTTTGTTTAGTGTGTGATCTGAATGAGTGATAAGGCTTTTAATGTTAATGTAATATGATCGAGTGAGCAGATTTTGAGTGAGTGAGTGAGTGAGTGAGTTTTGTCATGTGAGCGAGCGTGCCGGTGAGTAAATTAGCCGGTGTGTGTGTGAAGCAATTTTATGAAATGATTTTCACAAATAGTATAATCAAATTAAAATTCTCCTCTCCCCTACTTCGTTAATTTGATTTTTTATTTGTTCTTGAAGTCAACACGCAATGATAAATATTCGTACATTATATATACTTTATATTTGGAAATATAAAGTAACCCCATTTGAATTATACCGTGGACGATGATAAAATCAAACGGAATGGAAATATTTGTTTATGGAAAACTAAACGGAACCAATAAAGGTGAAGACATATTGGACTCTGCTGGGCGAATGGAAACGCATCTCTTCCGGCTACTGTTGAATGCGATCAGCTTTTAACTTGATTGTCCACATAGCCATGTATTCATCTATTTTTCTTTCATTTTCATCTCTCTCTCTTTCTCTTTCTTCTTCTATCATTCTCTCTCTTCTTCTCTCTTTCTTCTGTCACTCTCTCTTTCTTCTGTCACTCTCTCTCTCTCTCTCTCTCTCCTCCTTCTATATTTATCTCTTCTTCTCTCTTTCTCTCTCTCCTTCTTCTCTCTTTCTCTCTTTACTTCTTCTATCTTGCTCTTTTCGTCTATCTGTCTCTCTCTTATTCTACTATCTTTCTATCTTTTTCTATCTTTCTCTCTCTTATTCTTCAATCTTATTCTATCATTCTCTCTCTTCTTCTTCAATCTTCTTCTATCTTTCTCTCTTTTCTTCTTCTATCTTGCTTTTTTCGTCCATCTTTCTCGCCTTTCTTCTTCTATCTCTCTTTTTCTATTTCTATCTTTGTCTCTCTTCTTCTTTCTCTCTCTCTCTCTTCTTCTATCTGTCTCTCTCTTAAAATTTTTAATTTAAAATAAAGGACAGTTGTCTGAAACATAACTTCTTTTCTATAAGTCTGTATGAGGGAATTGTGTGTTTGTGTATATGTGTTAGTGTTTACTATATGTGAAAGGAAGATGTTGAAGAGAATAGGCAAAAGTAAGCAGCCTTGTCTGGCTCCCACTGATGTCCTAAACCAATCTCCTATTTGGCCATTAAAGCAGACTGTGCTGGTGGCCTTGCTGTAAAGGCTTTCTATGACTTTGATCAGGTTGGCATTGATGTTGTACACCTTCATAGTAGACCAAAAGGCTGTGTGCCGTACCCTGTCAAATGCTTTCTTAAAATCTACAAAGACATGATAAAGGTCTTGATGGTGCTGAAGGTACTTCTCACATAGCAGATATATATATCAATATCCCAGGACAATTCTACTAATGGAATTGCTGTCTTTGCATCAGGAGCAGGTTTTGTTAAAAGATAATAGTGTCACAGAACAGAGTGAAAACTTCCTGGATACAGCTCACATTGATAACTACAACATCACAGAATGGAGTGAAAACTTTCTGGGTACAGCTAACATTGATTACTATAACGTCACAGCATGGAGTGGTAGCTACAGTGTAAATCACATTTGGTAACCACCGCATTACAGCATGGAGCTGTAGCTACAACTGAACTGCACAGAGGAAGTTCTACTGCAGGGAGATGTAGCTACAGCATTACAGCACGGAGTGAAAAAGCTACACCATGACAGGACGGAATGGTAAATACTTTAAGGTCACATGAAGACACAACAGAATTCTGATTGACGCCATGGATTAAAGAGGTCAGGACCTTTTGCAAGCAGTGGCGTGAGTGCAGAAAGCGAAGCAGCACTCTCCAAGATTTCATTAACATCCTGCTCTGAGTGCAGAGGTCAGTGAAAGAGAAACATCTGGATCGCGGTGCGTCCTACTGTGTCGCTCAGCGTGTTCAGTCCTGGCTATCGATCGAATGGATGTCACGTAAACAAAACTTGAACTCTCAATCACGCACTTCTAAGTTTTACATTTTCTGCTCACACGCACAGTGAAATATTGTCTGGGGATTAATCTGCTACAGCTGTCAATTGCTTATTTATTTGTGTGTGTGTGTGTGTGTGTGTGTGTGTGTGTGTGTGTGTGTGTGTGTGTGTGTGTGTGTGTGTGTGTCGTTTGGAGAGAGTTCGTGAAGATAAACATCTTGTTTGAAATTATTTTATTCTCTGTGTGACTGAACAAAGTGTATCATACTGTATCAGTGTCTTATGCAGTATATCGTATTGTATCAGTGTCTTATACAGTGTACTGTATCAGTGCCTTATGCAGTGTCTCGTACTGTATCAGTGTCTTATGCAGTATCTCGTATTGTATCAGTGTCTTATACAGTGTACTGTATCAGTGTCTTATGCAGGTTTTATGCAGGTTTTATGCAGTGTCTTATGCAGTGTCTCGTACTGTAATAGTGTCTTAAGCAGTGTCTCCTTACTGTATTAGTGTCTCATGCAGTGACACACCTTGCATATCCTATATAGTAACCCATAGATTATATCTCACAACAGGTATCCTATAATAGTTACTCGTATTCTGTCTATATCACAGATTGTATCTTTTGACATTTTGCTGTAAGATTGGCAAGATGTTAATTCTCCACCACCTTCAGCAGCCCGTAACCTTAAGCTAATCCCCAAACACCACCTTCAGCAGCCCGTAACCTTAAGCTAATCCCCAAACACACCTTCTGGCTGTCCACACGTGTTAGAAAGATGAATTCGATAGATTCTTCATTCAAGTTCTGTGGCATTGTAGTAGTTATTTGGTTCATTTGTATGAGTGAACTATAAATGAGTTTGTAAGAGAACACTGAATGTTTCTGAGTGAACTCTAGAGTACTTGCACAAGAGTTTTGTCTACAATTGGACTGAAGCTGTTCATGTTGTTGGTTTTAGATTTGGGTTCCCTGACGTGACATCTGGGGTCCCAGTGACGTATAATTAATTATTTATGTATATACATTCGCACATGAGATCCATGGAAATGTGTCTCTGGCCCATGGGTCATTCCATTCTGGTGTTGCTTCAAAGCTCAGCGCTCATCAAAACTACATCCAGAATAAAGTGACATCCAAGTGTCAATCTGCCAGTAAAATATACATAGACTAAGTAATCATCCTGTGTTCTCTGACAGAACACTCTTACGTTCATGGTCATCATACATTTAAATATCATAAGCGAAATATAACAAAATAAATTATAGTTAATTTCAAGAGATAAACAGGAGCATAGTATTAGTTAGGTAAGCAAAACCACATATCTTCAGCAATAATATATACAGAAGATGATTTCCTTCTGAGGATAACCAGTGATAAGCTTGAATATATGAATATACTTTGTTAACATCCAGAGCCAAAATACATGTTGCCTCGACAGTCAGCTGAATTCGATTAAAACTTTACAGGTGCGTTTCTGGTACTTTCACTCACGTGGCTAAGCTGCGCTTTGATTGGTTAGTTTAGTGAGTTGTCTGAAACATTCAGGTATGTTGCTAGCCTTGTGATAAAGGTCAGCCTTTCAAGAAGGTAGGTTTACGTGTAATCTATTTTTAGAGGAGTGGTGGGTGTGTTCTACATAAGGCATTGTGTGACATATCTCACAACAGATATCTCATATGTATATCTCATTACCCACTCTCATATAGTAAGTAATTATCACTTATCACTCTGTATTTGACAATATGGATTTCTTGTGTTGACACATCCTGTATCTCTCTAACACACATATTGTGTACTGATTCAGAACGCATCAAAACATGATGCAATGATGACCCTCTCATATGTCTCCAAATACTTGTAATGCAAAGATTCAGGACCTATATATCACAACATGCATCAAATATAGTGACATACCCTTTACTTCACGTCAATCACTTTATGTAGTGATTCACACTTTGTATCTTGCAGCATACATCTCATCTAATTAATATCCTGCGTCTCACAACACACATCTCATAAAATAACTCATACTTTACTTCTTCAACACGCATTTCATTGTAATGACACATACCCTGTATCTTATTACAGCACGCATCTCATTGTAATGACACATACCCTGTATCTTAATACAGCACGCATCTCATTGTAATGACACATACCTTGTATCTTATTACAGCACGCATTTCATTGTAATGACACATACCCTGTATCTTATTACAGCACGTATCTCATTGTAATGACACATACCCTGTATCTTATTACAGCACGCATCTCATTGTAATGACACATACCCTGTATCTTATTACAGCATGCATTTCATTGTAATGATACACGCCCTGTCTATTATAGCACGTATCTCATTGTAAAATTACACACACTATCATTTAACAGCACCCATCGTAAAGATGCAAGAGCTCCACGTCTCTTACAGCATGCATCTCACTGTAATAATTCACACTAATATAACAGGGGCCTCATATACACCCTTATAATGTTATCTTCATCATACTGAAGTCAGTATCTCGTATCCTGTCACTTAAAGTACCTGCAGCTTTCGTCCGGTGCCTTATCCTTGCGGGGCTTTCATAGCAAAAGGAGGACAACTCTCTCCTGTTGAATATCATGGACTGAAATTTAGTTGCTAGCATTTCACACCCTCTGTTTCATCCGATACGTTTCATAATGTGGTAACTTATCTCAGACTCGCACGAAGATCTCAAGAGTCGTGACTGTCTTCTTCTATGACTCAAGAATCGTGACTGTCTTCTTCTATGACTCAAGAATCTTAACTGTGTCCTATGACTCATGAGTCTTGATCGTCTCCTTCTGTGACTCAATAATCGTAACTGTCTACTTCTATGATTCATGGGTTTGACTGCGTCCTTCTATGACTCGTAAATGTCTTCTTCTATGACTCTGGAATCTTGACTGTCTCTTTCTATGTATGTTGCATCTCTGATGCCCAATTTACGCGTGTCCTGTTTACTGTGAGTCAGTCGATAATATCCGACAACCAAGTAAAAATTAAAAAGAAATAAATATAAAATGTATTTGTCCCCAAGGGATTGTGCCAATCTTAGGTAAAGCATTAACTCCACTGTACCACCCGTTTCTCCTGCAAGTTTCTGTTGGAACTGTCGGGTTAGCTCTGGTCGCCAGTACGTGAGTTGTGTACGTAAAAAAGTGTATCGTCAGAACGTCTATTTACTTTTGCGATGAGAACTCGCAGTTTTATTTCCTTTCGTTTGAATCTCTTCTGTCCTGTGGTCTGACATTAAAAACTCCTTTTCTGTTTTAGCTTTCTTCTGCCACTGGTCAAATATTTATGTTCATTCTAATCTTTTACCACCGCACACCAAGCACACAAGATTTGCATAATAATAGCTCGTCAAAATGAACAAAGCACGTGATGTAGTTCACATTCGAAGCCTGCACATCCGTCATGCACGCGCATTTAGTTATCTGTTACTTTGACACTTCTACATGCGCGAACATAATACAATTACTAATGCTACAACTACTGCTACAACCACTGCTACAACCACTGCTACAAACACTAGCACCACAAAATGACTTTGAGCGTGTATTCTTAGGAACGCTCCAAGTGCTTTATAGTTCTTTCGTGATAAAAGGACATATTTAACATCTTACAAAAAGTTCAGTCCAAGAGGAAGTAAACAATTACTATTAAGTTGATGAATAATTATTAGTATTTGTATACTTCCTATGTACAATATTCCATCATGAAACAGATACATGTAAATATGTTTACAAAGCACTTAATCAAAATGGAAAAAAATTAATAACTACTATGCTAACCAAAACTGAATAACCATTATGCTAAAAAGAAAACTTCGATATCCACTATGCTAAATAAAACTGGATAGTCATTATGCTAAAGAAAACTGGATATCCACTATGCTAAAGAAAACTGGATAGTCATTATGCTAAACAAAACTGGATATCCACTATGCTAAACAAAACTGGATAGTCATTATGCTAAGTAAAGCTGTATATCCACAATGCTAAACAAAACTGGATAGTCATTATGCTAAACAAAACTGGATAGTCATTATGCTAAGCAACGCTGTATATCCACAATGCTAAACAAAACTGGATATCCACTATGCTAAACAAAACTGGATAGTCATTATGCTAAGCAAAGCTGTATATCCACAATGCTAAGCAAAACTGGATAGTCATTATGCTAAACAAAACTAGATATCCACTATGCTAAACAAAACTGGATAGTCATTATGCTAAGTAAAGCTGTATATCCACAATGCTAAACAAAACTGGATAGTCATTATGCTAAACAAAACTGGATAGTCATTATGCTAAGCAACGCTGTATATCCACAATGCTAAACAAAACTGGATATCCACTATGCTAAACAAAACTGGATAGTCATTATGCTAAGCAAAGCTGTATATCCACAATGCTAAGCAAAACTGGATAGTCATTATGCTAAACAAAACTAGATATCCACTATGCTAAACAAAACTGGATAGTCACTATGCTAAGCAAAGCTGTATATCCACAATGCTAAACAAAACTGGATAGTCATTATGCTAAGCAACGCTGTATATCCACAATGCTAAACAAAACTGGATATCCACTATGCTAAACAAAACTGGATAGTCATTATGCTAAGCAAAGCTGTATATCCACAATGCTAAGCAAAACTGGATAGTCATTATGCTAAACAAAACTAGATATCCACTATGCTAAACAAAACTGGATAGTCACTATGCTAAGCAAAGCTGTATATCCACAATGCTAAACAAAACTGGATATCCACTATGCTAAGCAAAGCTGTATATCCACAATGCTAAACAAAACTGGATAGTCATTATGCTAAACAAAACTAGATATCCACTATGCTAAACAAAACTGGATAGTCATTATGCTAAACAAAACTAGATATCCACTATGCTAAACAAAACTGGATAGTCACTATGCTAAGCAAAGCTGTATATCCACAATGCTAAACAAAACTGGATAGTCACTATGCTAAGCAAAGCTGTATATCCACAATGCTAAACAAACTGGATAGTCATTATGCTAAACAAAACTGGATAGTCACTACGCTAAGCAAAGCTGGATAGAATGGAATGCCAGTCTCCTGTTTTGTTTTCGATCCGATCGATTGCCAGTTTTAAAAACGGGGTAATGTCTCCAGTTTCTGGTACGTGAAATTCCACAGAAAGCTCCAACCTCTTTTATTTTAGAGACAAATGGAAAAGAAGAACAAAACGAAAGTGAAACCCGAAAAACTTGGAAGAAATAAAATGGCTGCCCGAAAGCTGACGATTCATTGTTCTGCTTTGTCTTACTGTAGTAAATGTCAATCAGATCTTGTCTTTTAAGTCAATAAATAACAGCGACACAACTTTTCTAAACTTGCCAGCCATGTCGAGTTTATTGTTTGTGTAGACTACCGACTTAGGTTCCCGTTTTGTAGCATTGTTTAAATTATACTGTTTTATTTGAAGTATTGAAGAAGGCATAATTTTATAATTTCAGAAGCAAATTCTCTCTAGTTACCTGGATAGATTTTTTCCAGTTTTATTCTGTTATGTGATAATTGGTACCAAGTAACCAATTCATTTCACCTGGACAGATTTTCTTGTCGTACTAAGTCATTGATACCATGAGTTAGATACATCCTTTCTGTTAACCTTAATTAGCGGCGTTTTATTTTTCTTGGTTTTGCACAGTGACTGTTGAAACCAAGAAGCAAATTTAAATAAATTATATCCTGTTTACCTTAATAATTATTCTTTGAAACCAGCAGGCACAATTTGAAAACTACTTGTGTTCTTTTGAGTGTTGATAATAAAGGTTGTCTTTTGAGTGTTGATAATAAAGGTTGTCTTTGAGTGTTGATAATAAAGGTTGTCTTTGAGTGTTCATAATAAAGGTTGTCTTTGAGTGTTGATAATAAAGGTTGTCTTTGAGTGTTCATAATAAAGGTTGTCTTTTGAGTGTTGATAACAAAGGTTGTCTTTGCTTGATATATGATGACTATGGCAAATATTCAAACGTATCTAGAAAAACACTGTTCTGGTAGGGTTAATCTTGCGATCAATAATAGTCATATAGTATGCACAGTCTGCATTTGAATTTACAGGTTCTCCTTCTTTCTTTCTTTTATTCTCTTTTCTTCTTCCCCTGATCGTCTCCTTCAGCCTCCACCTCTCTCTCCTTCTCTCTCCCTTTTTCTTCCTCCTCTACCCTTTCCTCTCTCTGATCTCTTCCTCTCTCCTTTCTCTCTCTCTTTCTCTCTCTCCCTCTCCCCCTTCTCCCGCTTTCTCCCTCCCTCTCTCTCCCTTCTCCCCCGCTTTCTCCCTCTCTCTCTCTCTCTCTCTCTCTCCTTCTCCCGCTTTCTCCCACCCTCTTCTCCCGCTTTCTCCCTCCCTCTTCTCCCGCTTTCTCCCTACTTTCTGAAACCCGAGTCATGTTTGTCGTTTTCTGTTATTAGTTCTAAATACATAAAATGTAAAAGTTATAGTCTTTGGTGAAATATTCCGGAATTACCCTCATAATTTTATACCGCTAACTGGCTTATTTTGCAGTAAATTACTAGGCAGGTGTAAAACTGCTAATATTAACATAGGCCATACATCTAAATATAAACAAATTCATTCATTCTATTGTTCTCTCTCTCTCTCTCTCTCTCTCTCTCTCTCTCTGTTTTCTCACTCTTTAATTCTGTTTTAATCATTTTCTTTTTTGCCATTTCGGATCTTCCGTTTCTCTTTTTTCTTAGCTTTCTCTTTCATTGTCTTCTGTTTTCATTTTCCTCTGTTTCTCTCTTCCATTTCTCCATTCGAACCTACTTATTTGTTTACTATTACTACTGACAATAAGAATAGTAAAAGGAAGGGTGGAAGGAAGGAAGGAAAAGTTTGGAGGAAGGAAGTTTGGAATGAATAAAGGAAGGAAGGATGTTTGGAAGGAAGGAAGGAAGTTTTAATGGAAGGAAGGTAGGAAAGAAGGTTGGAAGGAAGGAAGGATGGAGGGAGGGAGAGATGGAAGGAAGGAAGTATAGAAGAAAGAAGTTTGGAAGGAAGGAAGTTTGGAAGGAAGGAAGAACTGCCACGTTTACAAAACAGGAAATCATAACATAATCTGAATTTACGAATAGCTGTTTTATGTTAGAGAAACACAAATTAAATTTAGTGAAATTTACTAACGCACAGCTCGACAAAAAGAGGCAGTGCTTTCCCAGTTGATGAAAAATATATTACTTGAGAATTCTCTACAAAATGGAAATGGTCTCTTTGTGTCTCAGCTCCAAAGACAGTGAATATCAGAGAAGTGGTCTCTGATTATCACAAGAACGCTGACCATATGACTTAGTTTTCAGAATTTTGACCGTATGACCTACTAATCTGATGGAGTTATAACCATATGACCCACTATTCTGATGGAGTTACAACCGTATGACCTACTTTTCTGATGGAGTTACAACCATATGACCTACTATTCTGATGGAGTTATAACCATATGACCTACTATTCTGATGGAGTTATAACCGTATGGCCTACTATTCTGTTTGAGCGATGGCTGTATGAATTATTGTTCTTTCGGAAAGTTGATCGTACGACTTAACTGTTTTAGGAACATTAAAAGTATGAATTACTGTTTAGGATCGTTGACCCTACGACTTAATGTTCTTTCGGAACGTTGACCGTGTGACTTACTGTGCTATAGGAATGTTGACCTTACGACTTAACTGTTTTAGGAATGTTGACCGTACTACTTAACTATTTTAGGAACGTTGACCCGTACGACTTAACAGTTTTTTAAACGTTGACTGTATGAATTACTGTACCTTCGGGGATTTGATCATGCGGTTACTGTGCTTTTGAAACAGTGAACATATGACTAACTGTATTTTTAGAATGTTACAACAGGTGTGAGATGATTAGTGCACGCTTCTGGCAGAATTGTTCAAGGTGAGATATGTCTCTAGGGTTGGAAGTAGAAAGAGATATGTCTCTAGGGTTGGAAGTAGAAAGAGATATATCTCTAGGGTTGGAAGTAGAAAGTAAAGCTGAGTAAGAGAAGAATTTAGTCTGGTGGTGAAGTGAGTGGAATGACATGATCGGTTGTTGGAGTTCTGAGAAGTATCCTAGCTGCAATGTTTTGAACCTTCCGATGTGACAAAGGTGAGAGCAAGAAAGGGTGTACATTATGTACAAAGGGTGTACACTAAGCAAGAAAGGGGGTACACTAAGTACAAAGGGTTTACACTAAGCAAGAAATGATGTACACTAAGCAAGAAAGGAGGTACCTTAAGCAAGAAAGGAGGTATACTAGGCAAGAAAGGAGGTACATTAAGCAAGAAAGGAGGTACACTAAGCAAGAAAGGAGGTACATTAAGCATGAAAGAAGGTACACTAGGCAAAAAAGGAGGTACACTGTCAAGGAGTATACTAGGCAAGAAAGAAGGTACACTTTCAAAGGGTATACTATGCAAGGGAGGTACACTAGGCAAGAAAGGAGGTAAATTAAGCAAAACTAGAGAGCATCTGTGAACTCACATAGGACTCTGTGGCATGAACAGTGGAACTTGCCAATAGTATTGATTTGTCTTAGTTCCAGATATTCAGCTCTTCAAGCAACGAAGACGTGCAGCTATTGAAGCAGTGAAGATGTGCTGTTGCGGTGAGAAGTCTGTTGCTATAGCTCCAAGTGACTGACTAATAGTAATGACAGGGTCACCAATATTCCTTGACTCAGGCAGAGGTAAAGAGTGAGAAACTTTTACGAGCAACAGACATGGTTTCAGTATTATCATGATCATTAATTGAAAAATATTACTCACTCATAACTATTACTCATTGATAACTATTATTCAGTAATATAATATTACTCATCTTTCAAAACTTAGTATCACAAACAAATACGTCATCATTTTGGAAGCAGTTTTATTTGCACAGCTAGATTTGTATAGTTCAGTATCATCAACAAATCACTGGTGAGACTCCGGATGGTTTCTTGATGAAATTGGATAGGAATACGTTGTGTATTCATGATGAAAAGAACTGACTGACGACAAAGCCCTAGTGGGGCACCGTAAGAAAGATTATCTGGTCTGGAAATGTTTACCATGTACTGAGCAATTTGATTTCGTTCAGACAGATAGGACTTGATCCATGAAATAAAGCAGTTTCATGGATGCCAAAAACAATCTTGAAATGGTCGAGCAAGATATCATGGTCATGAGTGTCAAGGTTGTCAATAAGGAAATTGTAAATTAGGATTCTCTTATTTTATAGCTCTTCTGTCGCTCTTTTTACTCTGTTATTCTCTCTATCAGTGTTTATTCCTGTTTCTTTCTCCCTCAACTTCTTTCTTTTATCTCTATCGCACTCGCTCCCTCTTTCTTCCTCTTCATCTGTCTATATATATATGAGAGATATGTTTAAAATAATAAATATGGTAATACTGTATGCAATATAAATATGCAAGAAAAAAATTAGAAAAGCAGCGAAAATAAAATGTAAAAGATACGTAATAATACTTCGCCATCTGCAAGCAGCGCAAAATTTTCAAAGCTCTTCACAAAACAACAACCCCCTCCCCTCCCTATTCTTCTTCCGGATTTACATTTCCAGCAATGACGTATTGTCAGTACCTTCTATCGCTTCTCGCAGTGCGAGGCTATTGTCTGTGCGCATGCGCGTTGTCCACTTGGCACGTGCAGGAGGGCCGGAGATTGACAAGGGAAGGAAATTAAACAAGTCACACGAGAAATTTTACAAACACAATCTTTCTCTCGAGGACAGCCAGCTGTGCAGGCCCGCCAACGCTAAAGTGTCCTGTCTTCCGGCGGAATTTTGAGAGGGTTATCCCTCCTGATGAAGTTAAAAAGCTTGCAGTGAAAATGAATTTATAGCGGCATAATACAAGCATGGAGGGGTGAAGTAGCAATGTCTTCAGACCAGTTTGTGAAAATAGAAAACAACATAAAAATATTTTGTTGAATCTGAAAACATCACTAGGTTTTCGTAGTGCACATGTGTATGTGCATATGTATTTATTTTGTGTTAATTCTCCAACGCTAAGCGCTTACAGCCATGAGCTAGGAGTGTGGGTGAGGAGCTAGGAGTGTGGGTGAGGAACTACGGGAGGGGGTTGAATAGGAATCGATCGACAAAATCTCGGTGGCCAGACCACTACTGAAACTTGTCCTGCATAATAAGCTAGTACCTATACCTCTACAACATTATACTTTCTCACATACACATATATTCCCACGCACACACGTATATATGTGTGTGTGGAATGTACACGCGAGTGTGTGTGTGTATGTGTGTGTAAGCGCGTGCTTGTATTCTACGTCTGCACGCGAAACTCTCACACGCATGTAGACCCGCTAGACACTATTGTTCATTTTCTTCCGTTTTGTGACCCCCCCCTCCCCCTGCTAAATTTGTCTTTTTCTTTGAGAATATCTGACGTTTTATTTCATCAAGTAAAGAATTTGCTGGATGAGTGAAGTCACGCGTCTGATCCTAACTAATCCTGGATGTCGTAAATTGAGTGCCGATTACAGGTAGACTCAACGAATCACCAAACAAAATTTTGTCGGCTTTTGGGGGCAGTGGAAGATACTGTAGGAGCCGATTTTTGTAATTTTGAAATGCAGTCAGTCTAAATCTCCTCGGATCCCCTTGAAATAAATGTTCCCTCTTACCAAGGGCGGTAAGTCTGTATTCTCACCTTTTACAGTTTGAAGTGTACTTTCCATGTAGTCCGGTACGCACTACTGACTCAAATACTTTTTCTACTTCTTGGAGTATATTGAACAGAGTCTGGAACTTTTGGATGGTGTACATCGTTGATGAACTGAGGTTCATCAAACAGGAAACGTTTGATGCTTTTAGTCCATCGGAGACATAGATATCAGTTAATCTGAGACATAGCTATCGTTAATCTGAGACATAGCTATCAGTTAATCTGAGACATAGCTATCAGTTAATCTGAGACATAGATATCAGTTAATCTGAGACATAGATATCAGTTAATCTGAGACATAGATATCAGTTAATCTGAGACATAGCTATCAGTTTAACAAGAACTACAATGTGTAGGAAAAGGCTAGATCGATTTGGTTTATCAAATTCAGACAAGTATTGTAATCAAGATGTATATGATAAGTATAATTTAAACAATTTTCCCAAATCTTTCATAATATAATATAGAATTCTTTAGTAGAGCGAGTAAAATTTTTTACAGCGTAAAACTATCCCTTTATGTGTTATACATTTTATTGATATTTATTATCTAAAGTGATATGCCTGGTTGTCTTTCCCTTTCTTTTTCTTTGTGAATTTAATTCTATTTATTGAATTCTTAAAAGGTTCTTAACATTGGATATATATCGAAAACGGTCGATACCAAATAAATAGTTACCACTGACGCTACAATACAACGGTCTTTTCAATATGGCAGACGATTGGCGACAGTGTATTGCACTTGTGTCCTCTCCATATATAGAGCTCAGTGGTTTAGAGTGATAACTCTTCTTCAACGTGAAGAGTTTTGGTCCGTCATCTGTACTTTCCTAGTCGGGGAGTGTTACGAGTCATCTCCCTTTCTTTAGAAATGCATTCTGGGCAGGACCGTCTTAACAGCATTATAGGCCCACGGACAAAGCAGTGCACTGGGGCCCCTATCTACACAGCCACTCACAGGAATAAAAATTGAAAGCAACTGTCTAATTTCCCATGCGTTAAGACGGCCCTGATTTACGATTCTATAAATAAAGTGTAAACAAATCTTATCCCTAATTCTAAGCACAATCTAAGCCACTTGTAAGTATATTTTCCTTTTTTTTTGGCTGATACCTGAATGGTACCTAGACCTAATACAATGTATATACGATATTAAACTTTAGTGCTCTAAACATTTTCATTTCCATTCGTGACATGGCATCCATTTACTTACAATTTCCTAAGCTCCGATAAAAAGAGCAGACAATCCAAGCAAAAACACTCATTGAAAGAGGACAAATTAAAATACTGTGCAACTTCAAACAAATGCGTCAAATCACACACGGAAACCAGACACTGTAGTTGTCATCATATCCAATAGGACAACAGCACTCATCAATTTTGCTGTATCAAAAGAGAGATAAAAATAAAAACAGGGGACACAACTGAAAAATTCCAGATTATGAATTACAATCCAGAGACGTTAGAATGTAAGGCAGAAGTGAGAAGTCGGCCAGATTTGAACTGGAAGGTTATCGTAACACACTGCCAGGAAATTACAAACCTACCTTTACTGCTAAACGCAGCCCACATCCTGCGTAACATCTGACATCTTTCAGAATCCTGATAGGATTCGAGGCCAATCTTCAAAGCCAGCGGACAAGTAAGAGAATTACTCAGAGACAATAGTAATAATGACAGAAACAAAATGATAGTGGTGGTGATACTGGTGGCGATGATGACGTTTGTGATGATGATTGTGGTGATGATGATGGTGGTGATAATGATGACGATGATGATGACGACGACGATGATGATGATGATGATGATGATGATGATGATGATGATGATGATGATGATGATGATGATGATGATGATGATGATGATGATGATGATGATGATGATGTAAGTAAGTAACTTTATCTTCATAATGAACAGTATTTAACTTAATGCAGTTGAAGACTGAAATTTGACAACTTACCGTAGCGATTTTATCTTACTGTCTGGTACTTGCTTAAGTAACAGTCTATGTGACTTAAAGATGGACGTCCCAAGTGCGTCTTCCGACTAAATGAGTTAAAGGCATAGAAACTGTCATTTTTTTTTCAAATCATTCATTTTTACTTTATTACTTATTTTTAAATTGATGAAGTCCACATTCAACTCCTATTTGGTTTGTAAATGCAGAATGCTATAATTAACCTCTGACCTCAGTGCAAAGCTCGTTTCAGCCATTGATATCACTATTAAGAGAGTTTTCAAGGGAACTTGTCACCTCGTTGTGGTACCTGTGGAAAATTCCGGAAAGAGCAGGTATCAGTATTTTGTGCGACTTACCGTTCTTAGATTGTATCTGCTTAAGCTATTTCCTGAAGGGAAGTTAAGCGATCATATGGAGAAACGAATGAACTATACAGACGATATAGCTAGATGGTTCTCTGATTAATATCTAAAGATATTATATGATCTTGAGAGGCACTTCCGGTGGATGAGGGTTAGTTGTTGTCTATTGCATTTTTTTTTTTAAGATTCTCAGGAAAGGTAAGTTGGAGGGAGAGGGATGTAAAACATTTGTATCACAGTTCTACAGAAAGGATATTTTATAAAGGCGCCAATAGTTGGTGAATATATTTAATTGAAGTATCGGTTTAATCCAATTGAGATGCATGAACATTAATAGCATAGTATAGATGCAGTGGTGTTACTAAGCAGTGGTGTAACTAAATAGCAGTGTTGCTAAGTAGTGGTGTAACTAAATAGTAGTGTTGCTAAGTAGTGGTGTAACTAAATAGTAGTGTTGCTAAGTAGTGGTGCAACTAAATAGTAGTGTTGCTAAGTAGTGGTGTAACTAAATAGTAGTGAACTAAGCAGTGGTGTAACTAAATAGTAGTGTTGCTAAGTAGTGGTGTAACTAAATAGCAGTGTTGCTAAGTAGTGGTGTAACTAAATAGTAGTGTTGCTAAGTAGTGGTGTAACTAAATAGTAGTGTTGCTAAGTAGTGGTGTAACTAAATAGTAGTGTTGCTAAGTAGTGGTGTAACTAAATAGTAGTGTTGCTAAGTAGTGGTGTAACTAAATAGTAGTGTTGCTAAGTAGTGGTGTAACTAAATAGTAGTGTTGCTAAGTAGTGGTGTAACTAAATAGTAGTGTTGCTAAGTAGTGGTGTTGCTAGGTACTGATGCTGGTGCTACATGGCAGTAATAGGAAAAGAAAGATAGTGAAGGTTTTGTTCACTGTAGAGATGATTATTCCAACTTGGCTGTATGCTCGAGTTTCTAAGGTTTCACTTTGCCATCCCTCAGCATATTTTGATCAGATTGCTTATGTCTTATGATATATATCTGTTTTAGCATACTTTTGTTATTTCTTGTGATACCTTTCAAATTTTGCATAATTTCCCCATTTCTTATGATACTGATTTTTATGGTTTCTTTATTTCTTATTATACATTTCTGCTTTTGCCAGGTTTATTATTCCTTATATTATTCAATATATCATTTTCCTAGTTTACTTAGTAGGAAACATTTCTGGGTTTGCCTTGTTTATCAATGTCTTATGACCCCTTTCCATTTTTTTGTCTCTTTTTATTATTTCTTATGACACATTCCGTGTTTGCCTAGTTTATTTTGTCTTATAACCATTATATCATGTTTAATTATTTCTTAATAAATATTTTTGCATCCTCTTCATCTTCATTTACCTATATCTTATTACACATTTCCGGTTTTGCTTAATTTGTCTATATCTCCTGACACGTTTCTGATGCAGCCTAATGTATAAATTTATTCATGAACAGCATATTTCTATTTCTATCGAAAGAAAATATTTCCAAGGAAATAATTCTGTCTCGGCATTTTATTTATTTCCCTTCACACCATTTCTTACTATGCATTTCTGTTTCAGACTAATTATTTCATGCCTCGTTTCTTTAAGTCCACGTGAAAATGGAAAAGCGGATTTGGAACTGTTTGTAATACAAAATGGTAACAAAGGAATACAAATACGAATTTTATCGAGATTCATATTCTTCGTGTCGTGTTAACAACAGGAGGTCAATGTTACAGAAATGAAAGCATACTAACTGATTGACTGGTTGGTAAGTTGGTTGGCTGATTGGCTCGTTGTCTGGCTGGTTGGTCGGTTGGCTGGCTGGTTGGTTGGTTGGTTAAATGGCTGGTAGGCTGATTAATTGATTGATTTATCTCTAACTGGCAGACTGATTGTCTGATGGAAAGTGTGTAATTCATTCATGCATTTGTTCGTGCTCAAAATTTCACTTCCAAATTTGGCTGGTTTCGCGACGAGTAGAGTATAATTACTTCACGGCAAGTCAAAACGAGCTGTGCAAGGAATATTGCTGATATTGTAAAATTATTGCTCAATCAGCAAGGTGACGTGACTTCGTGTGACTTGACCGATCTCCTACCAACAAAGACAGAAACTAAAATCAAGGTAAGGTGATTTGCAATTTTACAGTTTAGGACCTTTCGTACTGCAACATAAATTTATAGATCTGCTGAACATTAATAGCAAATTTATTCTGAAATTATTTGCTTTCCTCCCCACCACCCCTCTCTCTCTCTCTCTCTCTCTCTCTCTCTCTCTCTCTCTCTCTCTCTCTCTCTCTCTCTCTCTCTCTCTCTCTCTCTCTCTCTCTCTCTCTCTCTCTCTCTCTCTCTCTCTCTCTGTATTATTTTCACGCTGGTCGCTGCTTCTGGCAGGAAAAGACTTCGCATGTCTGTCTTCTGGCAGCAATAGACTTCGCATGTCTGTATTCAGCAAAAGACTTTATATGTCTGTCTTCCTGCCTGTGGCCCGTAAAGGATGCGTTATGGAAATGGAAATTAAAAAGAAAAAGAAGCAGAGTGCTCGGGCCTGACTGAAGGCTAATGCAAATACAACTTCCATAAACGAACCTGTAACCGAGATCTAGAAACAATTTTCTTGTCCCAGGGATTGCATTGTCGTTAACGGGTGGTCTCGTGGAAATGATTCTATCATCTGCCTTGCAACTTAACGGCAAAGTAGTAAAAATGGTGGCTGCCGTATATACTTTGTGTTTTGTGGGTGAGAGGAATGAAAATAAAACCAGATAGCAACCGTGTTTGGTCCAGTGCATATATTTTGCGTACTTTGTTAAATACTGGTAGACAGAAAAACGAAGGTGTATTTAGTAGAGGAAGGGATGTTCCTTCAGTGAACTTAAAGTTCTGGTAGGCACAGTGAACTTAACGTTCTGGTAGGCACAGTGATTTGTCCTCATGAACAGAAAGTAGGGTAATTAACTTCAAACATGTGTTTAATGGAATACGTTTGTATGTGTATGTTTTTCTATACATCCGTGTGTGCGTGTTCATTTAAAAACAATACTCACCGTGGAGGTTTTTAGCATTCTGTACACACTGACATAATGTATAAACAGCTTTTTAAAAAATTGCAAACCACGCAGCTCAAAACATTTTTATAAAACACAAAAGTCATTCTCGGGACTGATAAATATAGCATACTTATATAAGTCTTACATTTCACTTTCAGCGTTTACACACAATACGCATTGTACAAAATTGATCACAACGAGTGTCGTCATGTTTCTGGTAACTATTGGATGCTTTGTGACAAATAAAAGATAATTTATCACACGATAATGATAAAGTCAGGTAGACTAAGTCAAGAGGAGGATAAAATCAGATAGATTTCGAGTAGACTGTGAGAAGAGCGCAGGAAAAAGCCGAGTAGACTGTGAGAAGAGCGAAGGAAAAAGCCGAGTAGACTCTAAGATGAGATAAGGATATAGCCGAGTAGACTGTGAGAAGAGCGAAGGGAAAAGCCGAGTAGACTCTAAGATGAGATAAGGATATAGCCGAGTAGACTATTCAACAGGCTTGACTTAGTATGCGCGATAACCGTGAAATGTTTATTAATCATAATCGAGATTAACTATTTCTCCCAGAACCTCACTATAATTTATGCTTGCTTACTAAAGTAAAATAAACAAACATAGAAATTCAAAAAATTATAACAGACAGATAAATAATATTTATAATATCTAATTTCAGAATGTTAGGAAAAGACAATTAATATCACTACATTTAATACGGTGTATAGTATGGGTGTGTGTGTGTGTGTGTGTGTGTGTGTGTCTGTGTGTGTGTGTGTGTGTGTGTGTGTGTGTGTGTGTGTGTGTGTGTGTGTGTGTGTGTGTGTGTTCCGATACCTACTTGAGAAGAAATAATATAATTGAATACGACACCTGACGATTACTGGTTATCAGATTACTATCATTTCTGACTCGCAGCACAGACGATCCTTTGGGTAGTGGTGCATAAGCTGACGTCACAAATCATCTACTTATTCTACTGCACTACTGCTGCTTAACCCGGATAAAAATAGCAATTAAATGTGTCCAGGCCTATCTGTGCTTCCTTTATAAGGATCATTCCCAATCCCACCTTCAAAAAACACCCTCCCAGTTTATCTGTATCTGGGAATACATAACAGCTCGCAAGCCTCTAAAGTCTAAAAACAAACAAACAAATCCAACTGGTTACAACCAGTGTGACAACGAAGGAAATCTATCATGTAATGTCCACGAATGAAATGTTTGAAGGAAAGGCAGAATGTGACGATGACTCGAGCAAGTGAAGTGTTTGAAAGCATTGATGCGTCCCATGGAGGAAGTATTTACATCAAGAATCTAAAGGAAAGCTTTGTCAAACCGCTAGAGAGAGGTTTTCAGTTACCATTGATGCGGAGTTGCTACGGCTTATGTAATTATTCTTTGGTATGCTTGTTATTTTTGTGTTTCGCTCCTTAATTTTCAAGTCGCGAGGATAGCAAATAAAGGACCCCGATTACAATTTCGAAAGTGTGTGGGAGGGTGAGAGAGAGAGGAGAGAGGGGGGAGAGTGAGTGAGTGAGGGAGAGAGAGCAAATGAGAGAGAGGGGGTGCATGAGTGGTACGTAGCGAGTGTTTCTATTTGTAGCACACAAGCGAAGATGGCAAGCGAAAAGAGAATTGATTCTATGGTGTAAAAAATAATTCCGTGTAAGTGACTGATGATGTTTTAATAGTAGACCTGCTAAGCTGTTTCTGGTATGAGTATTATAACAAAATGTGCGCTTTCCTTGGTCTTCTAAAAATCGTTTCCAAAAATGTTCATTTCCTCTCAGCATTATCGAACTAGATTTGGGACTGGGGTGAGGATCTGGCAACTGATCATTTATTTAAACTCAAATGAAATATTCACTGGGTTCAAGTACTTTCCAGGACGAATGACTCCAGAGTGTTTTTATAAATTATTTTTTTAAAAAACATTCGATTTCTTAGTTATGTTATTTCTTGGGCAAAGAATGAAAGGAGAATTTTCGAATGTTAATAAAACCGGTTATAGAATACAAGTTTATTGTATTAAAGTGGATGTTATTTTCTCACAGACTGGAAGTGCAACAAAATGCATTCATAGTGATAATTAAATCATAACACATTATTTTATTTGCTTCAATTTAAATTATTTATTTAACTACTTCTTTGTATTTCATATTGAAAATTAATTTAGCAAAGCACTTGATGTGTTTATCTGGTAGCAGTGAATTATGCATTATTTGTGTGTGTGTGTGTGTGTGTGTGTGTGTGTGTGTGTGTGTGTGTGTGTGTGTGTGTGTGTGTGTGTGTGTGTTATTTGAAATATAACGAATTTTTGTTTTTAATTTTTTTAAACTGAAATTTGCGCACTGCAATTACTTTTTTCCTTCTTGTTCACGATTTACATAATTTCCTGAATCACAGTCCTGTTCAAGTCTCCCACTGAGATGGGGCAAGAATCTCATGACCGAAATTATTATCAAATAATACTACTCTTAATAAATACTATTATTATGTACTACTTTTAATAAGTACTTCTAACAAATGCTACTTTTAATAAATACTACTAATAAATAATAATTCTATAAATATATAATAATAATAATAATAATAATAATAATAATAAATACTGCTAAATACTAATCATAATAAATATTATTGGTAATAAATACTACTCGAAATAAATACTACTAATAAATACTACTGGGGAATGGGGGTGCGGTCATACTTTATAATTTTGCATCCACAATAAACATTATTTTCGAGGAAAGTACAAATACACTAATATAAATATTAGGACATTGGTACCTAAACAGTCGGTCAAGGTATATTCATCAGTAAACTAATGATGAAAAAAATAATCAAAATGATGAATACAATAATCATTGAACTAATGATGAAAACAATAATCAATGAATTAATGATAAAAACAATAATCAATGAATTATTGATAAAAACAATCATTAATGAACTAATGGTGAAAACAATAATTAATGAAATAATTGTGAAAACAGTAATCAATTATCTAATGATGAAAACAGCAGTGAAATATTGTAAAAACAATAATTAATGAAGTAAAGCCGAAAATAATAATGAATGTACTAATGACGAAAACAATAATCACGAACTAATGACGAAAACAATAACCAATAAACTAATGACGAAAGCAATAATCACGAACTAATGACGAAAACAATAACCAATAAACTAATGACGAAAGCAATAATCACGAACTAATGACGAAAACAATAACCAATAAACTAATGACGAAAACAATAAAATTAATACTCTAATGATAAAAACAATAATTAATGAACTAATCTAATGAACTAATGACAAAAACAACAATCAGTGAATTAATAATGAAAACAATAATTAATGAATTAATGACGAAAGTAATAATTAATGAGATAATGACGAAACCAATAATTAATTAGCTAATGAGGAAAGTAATAATTAATTATGAAACCAATGATTAATGAACTGTCAAGGAAAACTAGAAGACAGTGTTGCTTTCAGTGTATCTCCCGTTTGGACTGCTCTCAAATGAAGTGACTGAAGGAAATGAGCAGTGTGACTGTCTTTTACGAGTGAAGTGATTGAAGATATTGCGCAGTGTGGCTGTCTTTTACGAGTGAAGTGATTGAAGGAATTGCACAGTGTGATTGTCTTGTACAAGTGAAGTGATTGAAAGCAAGTACAGTAACTGTCACTTAGCAGTTTTGGAAGATTCAAAAATACCAACGGATTCCATCTTTTCCTAGAAAGAAAAGTCCCTTTTACTTACTTTTATTATTATACTCAAGTCTTATTTATCCAAGATATTGAGAATTCAAGAAGGAAACTTATTGTTAAATCCAGATTTTTTAATATCAACTGCGCAATTACACACCACGCTGCACAGGACCACCATTTTATGTTGAGAAAGATAGTCTCTAGATTCATCTTGTACGTCGTATCAGCATACCCAAGGTCTGGATGGGTGTATTTTCTTTCATATTTATATTTGTTTTGCTGCTGAACTAACATCCCTTCTTTTTTGCATTTTCCTTATTTCTGGAGTGCTAACTTGACCAATCGGCATCTAGTTGTCTTCTTATTATTATTACTTGATGGTCTTTGTGTAGTTTTCAATAGAACAAATTGCAGATTTGCAAATTAACAAATTGTTAGCAGATATATTCATGGATTTCCTGGGAGAGGAGTGTCCATTTTTTTTTCTTTGGTGGCTTTCGTCTTTCAGTGCAATCGCCATATATTATCAACACATTCTCTGGCCATGGACTTAATAATTTCAAAATGGATTCCTTTCACAACAGTGCGCGTCCCAGGAATAACTCGGGCGGTCGGCTGAATTGCACAACAGTTTGCTCAAAGCATGGAACAGTGAAAAAGAAAATAATGTAAGCTGATATCTAATTAGTCATTCATTCATTCATTCCGACATTTTTTTTTGTAATGCACAGAGATCATACCCTGCCGTACTGGTGTTATGTTCTATGTTAGTGGACGGGCGAATGTTACCTCATGAAATAGCGTTATTATGAATGTTTTGTCCCACTTGTAGAGGGAGTTGTTGGCGAGTATGACATTAGTAAGGGAAGAATGTAAAAGAAATGCTACTCATAAGTACATTTTATTGAGTTGGGGGGGTGGGGGGGGTTGCGATCATTGTAAGGATGCAAACACGTGCAGAGTTAGACACACTCATTTCTCTTGGCTATCAGCAATGTGTACTTACGACCTAACCACAAAGGTCTCTCTGGCTGCCCTCAATGTGTAATTGCGACCTAACTACAAAGGTCTCTCTGGTTGCCCTCAATGTGTACTTACGACCTAACTACAAAGGTCTCTCTGGCTGCCCTCAATTGTGTACTTACGACCTAACTACAAAGGTCTCTCTGGCTGCCCTCAATGTGTACTTACGACCTAACTACAAAGATCTCACCGACTGTCATCATTGCGTATTCACGTCCTGCACCGACTGTCATCATTGCGTATTCACGTCCTGGTTACAAACAACTCCCTGAGTGCGTACTTCGATTGGCTACAAATATCTCTCCAACTGTCACCAATGCGTACTGATGGCCTGGTTGCAAACGTCTCCCGAACTGCCATCAACGCATATTTGTAGTCTGGCTGCAAATGTTTCCCTGACTGTCACCAACGCGTACTTATGGCCTGGCTAAAAACGTCTCCATGATGTCACCAATGCGTATTTATGGCCTGGCTACAAATGTCTTACCAAATGACATCAGTGCGTACTTATGCTCTGGCTTCAGAGTCTGCATGGTTGACATCAATGCATACTTACAGCCTAACTGCATAGATCTCCCTGACTGTCACCAATGTGTATGACTGTCATCAGTGTGTAACCCTAGCCATGACGTTCTCCATTACTCTGATCAGTTAAGTACATATGTCCTGTCCACGACGCCATCAGTAAGTACATATGTCCTGTTCACGACGTTCTCCCTGAGGATAATGTGGGTGGAGGGGGGCTTGCTAAATATAGATTAAAGACGGAATTTTCTTCTCTTTTAGTAAGACGTTTTCCACCTTCGGAAATATTGTGAGATGGTAAATGTTTGTCTTTAATGTTGTAGAAGAAAGAAAACGTTTACAGCGCCCCCATATCTGCTAAGTGAGAGAGACAAATGGTGTCTGCTGTAGAATTATTAATAACTTAAACTAAGATTCTCATCACTTGAAATTAGTTATGGACGATTGATTATTTAATTAATAATAATAACCATTAACTAGGAGGCGTTGGCATCAGACATCCCTTTGGGGTCAAGGCTTTGTGAAACTAAGTAATCATCAGCTACATTTTTTGCAATTTTAGTCGTTAATGCAATGCCTGTGCAACACAGCCAGTACCAAAACAACATTCCTGGGCATAACTGTTTCTACTTAGCATGTCCAGAGAGAGAACGGTTTGAAACATGATTGGCGTCCTAGAACGTACAATAATTAATTATTGCACTGCTGACGTAACAACGACCCTAAACGAACAGCCCTGAGTTGGTCACGAATGTTTCCTGTTTAAAGACGCGCATTAATTATGCAATGCCTAATTAACTGCAGCTCACGTAAGCAGAACAGTCCAATCTTGGCCACGAATGTTGCCAGTTTGAAGACGTGTATTTCGTATGCATTGCTGCTTCTGCTTTCAGCTTCATATTATGCTGGCCCTCCTTGCAGGTAATTGATTTAATCACCAAAGGCAAGTGAAGTTGCTTTACATTAGCGCAAACATATCGCGGCCGCAAGTTCAATCTCAAACCTACGCCATGCGCGATTGAGATTCTGCGCTGAGAAAGTTTAAATTAGTTCAGACGTATATACATTATCACCATCACCAACAACACCACCATTATTACCATCAGTCGCAGCAGCAGCAGCAACAGCATCACCACTATCACCATCACTAGCTTCATTCATCATTTCCTTCTTCTTCTTCGCCTACTTATTCTTGCTTTCTTTTGATGATGAAAGTAAGTGCAGTTTACTTTCCAAACGACGTATAGTGAGTGGTAAGAGAAGGGACGAGAGACAGGCGTTGTGTGGGATGCAAGGAATAGTCCTTTGAGTTTCTTTATGTTGAATGTATTTTACAAAATGATACAAATCGGGAAATATCTAATTACCTTGAGCATGCGATGTTATGAAAGCGTTATTTTCTGAAAATTTCTGTTTTGTTAAAAGTATAATGGTTTTTATACAAAATTGTGAGTGACTCTCTGTGTGTAGTTGGATGTGGGTATGTATATGTGAGAGAGTTGGTGGGGGTAAGGGGTGAGAGGGAAGTGTGAAATACAAGTCTGGACCAATTTCTGACAATTTGTCTTATTACAATACAAACTATACTTACACTAATCTATCTCTTTATAATACAAACTATACTTACACTAATCTATCTCCTTATAATACAAACTCACACTAATCTTTCTCATTACAATACAAACTATACTTACACTAATATTTCTCATTACAATACAAATTTCACTTACATTATTTTATTTCATTACTATACTGTGGCACAGTAAACTTGCCTATTTCTACTTTTAAAATAAATTGCTAAATTGTCATAGTGGCCCGACCATTGGCACTCCTTATGATAGTATTTTTGTAAGTGTCAGAGTTGGAAGTAAACAACCCATGTTGAGAATATGCTAGAAATTACTGACGTAATGCAAACTAATTCAACAGAGTGAGTAGTTTTATTATCCAATGGTTATGATTTATGAGAATGAGACCAGCCAATGGGCTGAGATCTAAACATTTACCTGCTGTAGAGAAACCTATTGTCTGATCACTTGAATTTGAATTGGCAAAGAAGTCCAGTCTTGAAATGCGGCCTTTAGCTTAATGGTGAGTTAACTGTCTGATTGAGAGAGAATGGGCTTAGAAACATTTCATGCATTTTTACTATTGCTATGTTATTCTTGTGTTTTAATAAGAGTATTATGTGAGTAGACTATTATTTCTACAAATATTTGACTTATATATGATATATGTTGTGTGTGTGGACTTATTTAGCAGCTTTGTATACATAATCCTTCTTATTAGATTATTTTATTATACATATTTATGTTCTTGTTTGATTTTGCCTTGAATTTATTGATACTGTCAGTTTGCAGTAATTGATATTCTCTGTGTCAGGTACTTTTCAAGCAGGTACGAATTTATTAACAATGTATGAGTCATTATCCAAATCGGACTGGAAATTTGACGTCAGTCTGTGAAATTACTAACATTTGAAACATTTACTTTTAAATTTCTAACAAAATACTAGTGTACTATATTAATGGTATTAATGTAGGAAATATTTAAATCTCTTACACTTCTTACATGTACTATATTAATGGTATTAGTGTAGGAAATATTTAAATCTCTTACAGAATATTAGTGTACTATATTAATGGTATTAATGTAGGAAATATTTGATAACAACACTAACATATCCCTACACTTTCCAATTCTGGAAAGTATCGCTTTAAGAATATGGTTTGCTTCCTGCTGCGACAATCTGAATCTTTCCCATGGGGAATATCTTTCTTCTTGTGTCAAAGTACGTCATCACGTTTCTTCTTGTGTCAAAATACGTCATCGCGTTTCATCTTGTGTCAAAGTACGTCATCACGTTTCTTCTTGTGTCAAAGTACGTCATCACGTTTCTTCTTGTGTCAAAGTACGTCATCACGTTTCTTCTTGTGTCAAAGTACGTCATCACGTTTCTTCTTGTGTCAAAGTACGTCATCACGTTTCTTCTTGTGTCAAAGTACGTCATCACGTTTCTTCTTGTGTCAAAGTAAGGCATCACGTTTCTTCTTGTGTCAAAGTAAGGCATCACGTTTCTTCTTGTGTGTTTTTCGTCCCCGTAGGCGTGGCTGAAGAAGGGATAAGGAAAGAAGGGCGTCATTATTAAACTATAGCAGACTTTTGAGGACAGAGGATTTATGTATGAAATATCCATCTCTGTAGTAAGGAATTCTTCCATTCCCGTCAAGGCTCACTGTGCGTCGTGATTTTATTTTCTTTCTCCAGGGTATCTAAGGTTTCAATAGTCAAGAAGAGATTTTCTGGCTATTTTCTGTAGACAGTTAAACCATAAATTATGTTTTTAGCACTGTTTAGCACATATTTGTTGTGTACGTACTATAACCTGTGTATCCAAGTCCATCTATGCATGTACACACACACACACACACACACACACACACACACACACACACACACACACTCACGCACACACACACTTCAAATTTACCATATCTATGCACACACACTTCAAATTTAAAAGTCCATATGTCTGTACTCACACACACATACACACACGCTTGCGCACACAGACACACACACACACACACACACACACACACACACACACTTCAAATTTACAAGTGCTTGAATTTGCTAAACTGCTGCACGACATGAATAACAAACAATCTTTCAAATCTGTATCTCATTCTTGAAATGTTGATAAATTTAGTTTGACGGCACAGAGTGTGTATGTCTTTTACATGCGTGCATTAAGAGATTAAGCGTGCTTGTGGAACAATGCGTACAGGCACTGTGCCTACAGGATTAGTGCCTACAGTATTAGTAGTGGATACAGGGTTATAGTGCCTACAGGTTTAGTGCCTACAGGGTTATAGTGCCTACAGTGTTAGTGCCTACATGGTTACTAATGGGATTAATAACTTTGCAGTGTTTCGTACTAAGACAGTCGGCAGCAGTGCAGAGTCTCGAACAAGAAGAAACAACATTTCTGCAACTTACATACCGAAAACCTACTTTTTTCTTGCAGGATACCAAACTAGAACAGTATTATTACTATCGATGTTTGTCTATCTATGGCAAAGATATGTGCAGGATATCTACCTAAGACCAAACAACAATCTTTGCAGGATGGGTAGCTAGGAACGAAAAGTTGAAAATACAGATTTACTAACTAGAGCAAATATATCTACAGTTAGGCTAACAGGTCAAGTAGGTTAGCTAGGATCATACCTATCTTTACAAGTAGGTTAACTATTGTCACTATCTATCTTACAAGTAAGCTAACTAGGGTCACCACCAGCAAATATATCTACAGTTAGGCTAACAGGTCAAGTAGGTTAGCTAGGGTCATACCTATCTTTACAAGTAGGTTAACTATTGTCACTATCTATCTTACAAGTAAGCTAACTAGGGTTACCACCCATCTTCACAAGTAACCTAAGGTCATCAACTATCCTTAATCCTTACAAAAGTTGAAAATACAGATTTACTAACTAGAGCAAATATATCTACAGTTAGGTTAACAGGTCAAGTAGGTTAGCTAGGGTCATACCTATCTTTACAAGTAGGTTAACTATTGTCACTATCTATCTTACAAGTAAGCTAACTAGGGTCACCACCCAACTTCACAAGTAACCTAAGGTCATCAACTATCCTTAATCCTTACAAGTAAGCTAGCTAAGGTCACCACCCATCTTCACAAGTAACCTAAGGTCATCAACTATCCTTACAAGTAAGCTAGCTAAGGTCACCACCCATCTTCACAAGTAATCTAAGGTCATCAACTATCCTTACAAGTAAGCTAGCTAAGGTCACCATCTATTTTTACAAGCTAACCTGGGTCATCAGTTACCTTTACAAGTAGACTAACTAGTGTCTTTACAAGCTAACTTGGGTCATCAGTTACCTTTACAAGTACACTAACTAATATCTTTACAAGCTAACTTGGGTCATCAGTTACCTTTACAAGTACACTAACTAGTATCTTTACAAGCTAACCTGGGTCATCAGTTACCTTTACAAGTAGACTAACTAGTATCTTTACAAGCTAACTTGGGTCATCAGTTACCTTTACATGTACACTAACTAGTGTCACTATCTATCTAGACAGGATGGCTAAGGTCATCAGCAATCTTTGCAGGTAGGCTAACTAGGTCCACAGATTATTTTACAGATATCCATCCAGGTTCATAAACTTTGCTTAGAGGTAACTTAGCCAAACACTATGTTGCAAGTGAGCTAAACACTACCTTGATATTGTGAGCCAAGCAATACCTGACAAGTGAGCCAAGCTTTATCTTGAGAATTGATCCCAAAACTATATTTACTAGTGAGCCAAACACTACCTTGACAAATGAGCCAAACACTACCTTGACAAATGAGCCAAATTACCGTTACCTTGATAAGTGAGCCAAACATTGCCTTGACAAGTGAGCCAGATGATACCTTGACAAATGAACCAAAATCTACCTTGACAAGTGAGCGAAGGGCTACCTTGACAATGAGCCAAATGATACCTTGACAAATGAGCCAAACATTATCTTGACAAGTGAGCCAAATTCGACAAGCAGCTATCTTTCCAGATAGTGGGACTAGTGCATACATCCATCTGGTGTCTCCTTGCAGCTTCACTTTAAAAGACTGTGAATGAGAATAGCATGCCTCTTGAAGCTGACGTTCCGGGTGTTCGCTTGTGCAAAGCCTAGAGAGGAAAGGGACAGGGAGCAGCAAAGACGTTTATTTCCGGCCATCGTCATTGCGGTGATATGGAGACATATGCTGCAGGGCAGTGCAACTCGTAAATTCTAATCAACGTACCAGCAAAAATTCCAGTCTGTCTGCATCTGTGTCCAAATTGTGTATTTTATCTGTGTCTACATCTGTGTCCGAGGAGTAGGTATTAATTTATGAGTCTTTTGCAGGCTCTTTTGGCGCCAGAAGTGCATAATATCCAAGACACTCTCCGAGTCTGCTGACATTCATTTCTTTTCAAAACACAAACAAAAACTTATTTAAAAACAATGAAATGTATTTTTGAGTTGTCTGTTTTTTTGATTGTGTACTTAATATATATCATTAAGAATTATTTTTCTATTCGTGGAGGGGGGGGGAGGAGGCAAAGAGAGAGAGAGGGATCTGTGTAGGTTGTTTCTTAATTTACATAAATACGATAGCGTGTTGACTAATGTTTGGCGAATGAATTAGAGGAGAGGGGGTGGTGGCTTTAATACTGTTACCGTGTGGAGTCAGTATCTTATACCGATATACAAGAATAATTCTGTATGTTTTGTTTTGCTGCACTAGTCTCAAGTTTTTAACAGTGATGAATTGTTTACACCTATTAGAAAACATACTGCGTTAATATCAGTCTAATGAATCCATTCGAATTTGAGTGCAAGTCGTGAAGTGTTGTGACTCAAGTCTCATAATTTGAATGGCCTGAGTTGACAAGTTACCGTACTGGTATTAGTTACTTCATAGTGAAATTTATTGCATGCCATTTAAGAATACTTTTAGTGCGCTGAGAACTGTTACCTAGCTAAATATCGATAAAACCATTTTGACTTATTTAATTAATGTGCTTTGAATTTACATGTTTCAGAAGTATACCTACTGTAATAACAGTGTCCATTTTCCTTTACCAGTGCTTTAACCATATATACATTGAGATGATAGACTTCCCTTCAGGTTCCAGGAGCTTATCCGAGGGTATTAGCTCGGAGATAGTGGGTGTTATTCTGCAATTAAAATACTAATGTCTTCTTTTGTACGTTCCTGAACATGACTTTATCTTGTCGGGAACAGACAGATATTCTGTTTAATGAGGATTGCGGAGATTTTCTCAGGTTTCTTTATTGCAAATAAGGCCACAGTTAGTCTGCGAGCCGAAATCTTAGACTCTAAAAGAAACAGACTAAAAGTTAAAATTATCTCCATCTTTCCTCCCCGTAACGGTATGGATTTCTAATGATGGTAGTAGTGGGTGATGATGATGATGACGACGACGACTAAAACTGTATGACTTATTTTTTTCATCACTTTCAATTTTCGTTGATTTTGCGGATGTATGTGCACATAACCAGTGGATATTTTTTTCAGGGATTAAAGGGCTGATAGAGAAGAAAGTGATTGAAAGGGTGAATGGGGTGTGTTGGGATGGAGAAGACAAAAAGAAGAAAGAGTTCTCATCGTGAGCTATTTAATACGCATCTCGACTGCAACAATTTAGATGGTCCCTCACTATGATAAAGAAACCATAGTCGCCATCAATTTAACTAGTCGTCAACTATGATATTACAATCACG
>CM054179.1:106966874-107066874 GCA_028829895.1 Sinotaia quadrata
TGAATCCACAATGTATTTAACAAATGTTTTTAATTTCTTAATCAGATTTTGAGACACGTTTGCCATGTACGCATTCTGAAATAATGGTTCTTTTGTTTTCTTTACCCACCCCATAAAAATGACATATGCAACATGTTGCCTCTTATCACAACAGGAGATTTATAGGGGTTTACAACACAAGATTTCTAGAGAATGAGGGCGTCACAACACAGGATTTCTAGAGAATGAGGGCGTCACGATACAGGATTTCTAGAGATTGATGGCGTCACGATACAGGATTTCTAGAGAATGAGGGCGTCACGATACAGGATTTCTAGAGATTGATGGCGTCACGATACAGGATATTTCCAAAGAATTACAAAACAGTATTTTTAGAGCATCACAATACAGGATTTCTAGAGAATTAGGGCGTCACAATATAGGATTTCCAAAGAATTACAAAGTGGTATTTCTAGGGCGTTACAATGCAGGACTTCCAGAGAATTGCAAAATAAAATTTCTATGGCATCGCAACACACGATTTCTAGAGAATTACAAAATAGAATTTCTAGTGTGTCACAATACTGGATTTCTAGAGAATTACAAAATAGAATTTCTAGGGTGTCACAATACTGGATTTCTAGAGAATTACAAGTAAAATTTCTAAGATATCTTGAGCGTCACAATTTAGAATTTCTGGTGCATTACAACATAGGATTTCTATGGCATCATAATAAAGGATTTCTGTGAATCACAGTTTAGAATTTCTAGGGCATTACAATATACATTTTGATGCGGTCACTGCAAATATACCATTCACAAGTCTTCATAGTTTCATGATCTGTTCTTTACGTATAATCGCTAGGTTTCATATTCTGTATTTTATTGATAATGATGATTACGACGACGATGATGATGACGACGATGATGATGATGATGATGATGACGATAATGATGATGATTTAAGAGCTCACATCGCTTACACCCTCGACGTTCATGCAGCTAGAAAGTGGGTGACGGTCGATGAAAAAACAAAACTAACTGTAACTGATCTCGAACTTATAGACTTGTGTATGCGAATCTTCGACCTTGACCTCACAATCACCGAGTTTCCCGCGCAGCAAAATGCATTCTGTAGTCGCGCTCATTATCCACATACTGGATGTTATGGATGTTAAACTAATATACACCATGTGCATGAAACTAAACCCAAAATATGATTCATTTACACAATAATATACACTTTACTCTCTCTCTCTCTCACACACACACACACACACACACACACACACACACACACACACACACACACACACAAGCACACGTACACATACACAGTCGCTTTTACAAAACCCGCACGTTACATACCTAGTTAATTCGCGTGGCGTTGGAATTCGTTGGTTTTCAATCGTAATAACGATACATCCACAATTAAATGCATTTCGACGGGGGCGGGGAGGGGGTATCGAAAACCCTTCTTACTTAAAAATATTACGTCATTACAAACTCGTGCAAAGTTTTTAGCAGCTAACCTGTTTGTGCTTGTGACATGTCGGAATATGTCAACGTGTTCGGTGCGTTCCGTAACGGAACTGTAAATTGCGCGCTAAATTTGTCGAATTCTTCAAGTGCATGAGTACAGAAGTTTGTCGTAGTTGTAGAATCTCTGTTGTACTTTCTATTTTAGGGCTACAACGGAGTGAAGAATGGAAAGTTATCGAACTTGCCTCCCCTTCTCCCCAAACCTGGGTCATCGTGACATAGCACTGAATCACTTGTAAATGGAAAGTTATCGAACTTGCCTCTCCTTCTCCCCCAAACCTGGGTCATTGTGACATACCACATGAGTATTAATTACCGTCCACTCATTATCAGATTCCCCCCACACACACACCCCTTTCCAAGTGAGAGTCTCTCCGACAAACACGTACACAAGGATACAAACACATTTTAACGTAGACGCATTAAAACATATACATTACAATATAAACACATGACATTACAGCATAGACACACAGATATACATATACACAAACATTATAGTGTAAACACACACACACACACATCAGTATGGCGCATTGGGTGGTACACTACATCTATAATAAGTGACTCGGGCTCAATCCCATATCTAAATTTGTGGAGAGAGTTTCCGTACGGGATGGGCGATGGGAGGGTAGTGGTGCGAATTCGATCTTATGCCTAATTTGGGAAGCGCTTCCGGGGAAAGGGCGTAGCAAACTCGATCCTTGCTTAGCATAAAATATTTAATTATTTACTAGCTCAAGGTGGATGGGCTAAGTGTCTAGTCGTTTGAGAGAACGACACTCCAAATATTAAGCCCTACAAAGACACCTTGGCAGGTGAAAATAAAAATGGTTTAAAGCAAAACAAAACTGACGATAAAAGTTTCATCTAGAAACACTCCCAACTCCCCAAGTCATGACGTACATCTCGACTGGAAAACGACTCTCTCTCTCTCTCTCTCTCTCTCTCTCTCTCTCTCTCTCTCTCTCTCTCTCTCTCTCTCTCTCTCTCTCTCTCTCTCAGCGCTTAAATTCGTCTGTGAAATCAGTGAATATTTGAAGCGGACGAGCAACCCATATCAAAGCCAGAGGCTGACAACAAAATACAAACCAAACAGGGCCTCCAGAAGTGCACGAGGTCTTTCCTCATCTGACCTCCTTTTATTTTGCTTTGATTTATCTTGCGATAGTACTATGCTTTGGATCTAAAACCCTATATTTAGCGGCAGCCTTCCAAATGCTGAAAGCTCGATAATAAGGATGAAGCAGACGCGTCTGATAAAACTGGTGCTCTAAATGTGACAGCCAATTAAAGATAGCCTACGTTTAAATGCGAGAGGCTGGAGGGTACAGTTAATCTCGACTTATGCTTCGTTCATCTCCTAAAATAAAGAGAGAACACGGGTTAATTTCTATAATAGGAAATGTGTACATATTTCTACAGGAGATTATGAGGCGATCTGTAAAGCGGGGGGGGGGGGGGGATCTAGATATATTCCTCAAAGGGAGTTTCTAAAGAAATCACTAAGGAATGGTTTCATAGGGTGAGAAAGCATTGATATTGTTCGAAAACTAGATTCTAAGGGCCTGTTTGGTTTTCACAACAGAGTGTCAGTTCAAAAACTAGACTCTAAGGGCCTGTTTGGTTTTCACAACAATGTCAGTTCGAAAACTAGACTCTAAGTTTTAAGGGCCTGTTTGGTTTTCACAATAGAGCGTCAATTTGAGAACGGTACGAGTCGACAGTGTTTTTACTCTTGTAGGGTTTCTCCACCTTTCAATAAGCGTGGTGGGTGACACATTGCTGTGGCTATCTTTCCTCAAACACGGTGCTAGTTGACAGCGAGACACTAAATCAGATTACATTTCTCTTTGCAACAAATCTCCGAATGACCATAATGCCTTTCCATTATTCATTGCATGAACTCTTTTAGGGCTCTCGTTTGAGTATATATTCACCAAAACAAGTCCAAATTGAAATATAAATCAAACACTTTATTTTTAGAACCTTACCTGATAACATGATTAAAAATTGCATCCCATAATCTGCATCAATCACAATAGTAATAAGAAGGAGCAAATCTAAAAATAGCTGTCGACAGGATTTTGAACGTTTCACTGGGTACATCAGCGTGGAAGTAATTTTTGAAATTTAGTTTGTGATAATTCGGCGTAAAGATAATAAAAATATTCAATATCTAAAACATAACTGTATAATTATTCTTTTACTTCGAGTTGCTGTATTTATACATTAGTGGTTGCGGACATAATGCTTCTAACTTCGGGCGGGAAAGAGGAAGAGGTATGAAAGGGAGATAATTTTATAATCTTAGCAATAAGAAGTGAGTTTGTTTGAATTTATGATTGTTAATCAACTGTAAATCGAGCAAAATGAGAAAGGCGAGGCAATGTTAGGCAAGCAAATAACGAACACAAACAGTAGCAGTATTATGTAGCACAGTAGCAATCTTTTGTAGCAATCTGACAAACAGTAGCAATCTCTTGTAGCAATCTGACAAACAGTAGCAATCTCTTGTAGCAAACAGACACACAGTAGCAATTTCAAGTACCACAGAAACAAAATGACAAAAGGTAGCAATCTCTTGTAGCAATCAGACAAGCAGTAATAATCTCTTGTAGCAAACTGACAAACAGTAACAAACTCTTGTAGCAGACACACAATAGCAATCTCATTTAGTATACATATTGACAAACAGTAGCAATCTTTTGTAGCAAACAGACAAACAGTAACAATCTCTTGTAGCAATCTGACAAACAGTAACAATCTCAGCAATCTGACAAACAGTAGCAATCTCTTGTAGCAATCTGACAAACAGTAACAATCTCTTGTAGCAAAAAGACAAACAGTAACAATGTCTTGTAGCAAACAGACACACAGTAGCAATTTCAAGTACCACAGAAACAAAATGACAAAAGGTAGCAATCTCTTGTAGCAATCTGACACACAGTAGCAATCTCTTGTAGCAATCTGACAAACAGTAACAATCTCTTGTAGCAATCTGACAAACAGTAACAAACTCTTGTAGCAGACACACAATAGCAATCTCATTTAGTATACATTTTGACAAACAGTAACAATGTCATGTGGTAGACACACTAACAAACAGCGGCTATTAGACTTTTGCAAAGACGTCACGCTGTCATAAAGTAGAGATTAGGGACTTTCTCGCATAAAATAAGCTCAGAGATAAAATAGAAAAGTTTTCGCACTTTTTCTCACTCGTAAAAGTAACAGTTCTTCCCATGATTACTTGTTGAAACAAGTTAAAACCAAAAAGTAAAACCACACTTACCCTGTTTTGTTTTTCGAAAACTTAAATTATTTTAAACGAAATAAAACCTTTCATTCGTAAATAATAATAATTGTTTCACACTCTTTCACACTCTTTCACTTGTCGATGAAATAATATTTTAAGCTGTATCGACTTCTGCAATCATCAGAATTTCTTTTAAAGTTTATTTTCTCCTTAATTATAGTGCTCCATTTCGTCACTGGTATTATATTTTTAAAAAGAATTTGTAGTTTTTCATTCGTAAATAATGACGGGTATACCACTGTTTCCCGCACACAGCTAATAGCGGTTTTGCACTTGTTCACTCGAAAAATACATCAAAATAGTTTTATATTTCTTTTCGTAAATAATAAAAAAAAATTAAAATGAAACGGAATTTTTTCGCCCGAAAGAAAGTAGCCAAGACACAAACGAATTTCCTATATTCAATGATAAATAAAAACGTCATATTGACGCAAGATGTGTAGACGAAGAAATGTTCACAAGTGGAAATTAAATGTGAGAAAAAGGTCGAGCGACAATATGATCGAAATTGTTAGGACGGAGTGCTTCTCACTGAAGAAATTGCCTCAACCTGGGTTTGAAGTGTGCGTGCGCGCGCGCGCTCACGCACGCACGCACGTTTTTATTTTGCTGTGTATTTTCCTCGTGCGTTCAGCAGGTTTTAATTGCATTTTAGATATGTCCATTAGATAGCATTCGTTTGTGAAGAAAAGCTATCAAAATATATCAGCGAGAAAAAAAGAATGTTCTAAAGTTAATTTTCGTGGTCGCGATCTTTAGTCCATTGAAGACGCTAGTTTCTTGAATTGAATGCTGATGACGTCAAAATAGTTTTGATGACGATGACGTCAAAAGCAAGCAGCGTGATCGAAGCGTCTGGTCGGTCTTGTTCTCTGCGTCGACTCCGACAGACATTTCCTTCCCTCGCGACACATTTAGTCACATTTAGTCTCTCGCGACACATTTAGTCTCCCGCGACACATTTGGTCTGAGATACGAACTGTCTCCTTTAAGTTTCGTTTCAGTGTCCCTTTCTGTGTCACATCAGTTTTTTTTATTTCTTATGGAATTATGTTTTAAGTATGGAGAAGCAACGCTTCGCAAGATAAGGAGAAACTAAGAAACCAAGCGTATATCTTTGATATATATTTTTTTAAATTATCCGTAGCAAATAATAAGGAAGTTGATAATGCACACAACAAAAATGCACAAGATCTGTTTCTTATCAACAAAGCAGTCATTTTATATGTTACCAGTAGTTCTAAGTAAGTTAATTAGTATTGACACAGATTTCATCATAAATATTATATTACCAGTAGTTCTAGGTAGGTTAATTAGTATTGACACAGATTTCATCATAAATATTATATTACCAGTAGTTCTAAGTAAGTTAATTAGTATTGACACAGATTTCATCATAAATATTAATAATAGTTACCACGCACAAATATATTTGCCTCAAGCATAAATTGAAATTTAAATTGGTTCTAGTAGTTTACTTCTTTTTTTTTTTTAAAGTTTAGCAATGCATCGTTATTTATGTCAAATGCACTATCATTGATTTACAGATCAAAATTAAAAGTATCTGCTGTACGAAGTAGACATTTTTTATGACGATTTTTTTTATAGTTGAAGTCAATTGTACATAACACTCTTTGATTGAACGGGTTATTTCTATATTTCTTATTTGCACTTTTGAACAGGGAGGGTTTACTAAAATATATGCTCTGTAGTCTTGGATTTTGTATATTATTTATTATTTCTATTGAACTTCAAAGCCAGGCAAAAGTCAAACGAAGTGTTATTATCTTGAGATATTATAACAAAATGCTTAAAATAACTTTGCATTTGTTGATATTATTTATTATTTCTATTGAACTTCAAAGCCAGGCAAAAGTCAAACGAAGTGTTATTATCTTGAGATATTATAACAAAATGCTAAAAATAACTTGCATTTGTTGATAGCATGGAGGACTGAAATATTTTTTCCCCTAAATGATTGAAAAGATAAGTTTATGTGTATAATGATTAATTTATATACAGATATAATTACGTTGCAATACTTTTTATAACTGAAGGTTGTACAAAATCTTTAATTTATTTCTTAATTTTAGACTGTTGCAAATTTTATTATTTTTATAATTATTCACTTTTCAAAACAATATAAATCATGGATATTAGTCGCCTTATTTATATGTTTCGTTAAGTTCTAAAGTTATAATTATTAATATTTACTCGAAACTCACCACAAATTTTATATCAAACTGGTAATAAAAACCTGTCATAGAAATATGGTCAAAGAAAAAATCCAAATATTGCTCCTTTAAAATTTTTTTTTTTTAATTCCGAAGTTTAGTAGTGATTACTTAGACTAAACTGCCTAAGCCTTCATTCTGAGTAATAAATCTTTTTATCTGGCATCTAACTGTTATGCTTTAATCAGAGAGGTTAATTATGATTGTTGCTGGACAAGATCAATCTATTGTCTGCTTCCAATGAAATTGACTTACAACCCTTGTGGTCAATGTGTCTGATTGTATCCTTCAGAATCGCTTTCACTTTCTGTTTCTTCAGACTCGAACTGATAAAGAGTTAATCTTCTTTTATAATAGATTCGAGATATCTCCTCGTTATCGTTTACACTTTCGTCTGCATCTTGTTTGACGTTGCGAGATTAAGCGTTTCCGAAGACGCCCGAAACTTTGTGTTCGGCGAAGTCCGCAAAAGAAATTATTTAATTCACAAAGTACATCCATCGTTCTCTGTCAACAGAACGATTAGGTTTTATAGAAATAATAGTTTTTGTTTAAAAATGTTACGGAAAAATGTTTAAATAAGAAGTTGGGTGGGGAGGGAGGGAGCAATAGTACAAGCATTACTGCCCTTGGTATTATGTTGACATCATTAGTTTCGCTTCTTGCAGTGCCTTAATTAGGTGAAGCCCTCGAGATTTGTATCTGCAGTTTATGACTAGACTATTGGACTCGCCACTTGTGTTTACCGTGATTAGATTAAGCGGTCAGTTCTAGTTCTTTAGTCTCTCGACACTCTCGACCAAGCACTTTGATTGTTTCAATGTGTCTCTAGGTCACTTATCATTCTATAGAGTTATACATCTGTCTGTTACACGTCTTGTCTGTTTATGTGTCTGTTTATCAGTCCTTTACATATCTGCTTGTCTGTCTTTCTGAATCTGTCTTCGACCAGATGATCAATAGGTCTTTCTGTGTTTATGTGTTTGCCTAGTATGTTTGCTTACTTGTCTAGTTATCAGTCTAATTAACTTTTTGTCTCCATGTGTGTCTCCGCCTTTCACATATCTCTGTTTGCTTTTATATATGTGTGTGTGTGCGTGCGTGCGTGCGTATCTTTCCCTTTGTGTCCGTCCGTCTGTCTGTCTTGATTGTCTTCTTGTCTTGAACAAAACCCTAACTTTCATGTTTTTTTCTTTGCAGACAAATAAATTGCAGATGAATGTCAGCGGTTTCTGCTGGTTGTGGCAGATGTAATCGAATCAGTAGCGGACACCCCTCCATACTTTTGGTTTTCGGATAATACCATGTCCCGCCACAAATTAAGATTTTTATGTGAGTGTATTATTGTGTATCTTCATATCACCGCATAGCGATCACCTTCATTAGCAAGACAACTATTCTTGTCACTATCATCATCAATAGTAAATATAGTATTGCGTCAGAATCATTAACAGTGTGTCAGTCATCAACAGTAGTAAATGTAATATTGCATCAGAATCATTAACAGTGTGTCAGTCATCAACAGTAGTAAATGTAATATTGCGTCAGAATCAGTAACAGTGTGTCAGTCATCAATAGTATCATTAGCCTCCACTTTATATAATTGTCCACTATTGCGAAAACTTTCCAACAAGCGTACAAGTACAGTCGCGCGCGTTCACACACACACACACACACACACACACACACACACACACATACACACGCGCGCGCGCGCCCACACACACACATACGATTCTATTTTTAAAAGAATTTATAAATCTGATTTCCGTAAATTGACCATAAAGATTTTCAAAAGATCTGCTCTACTCAAGACCTGCACTAAGCTTAGCAAAACTGTCCCACCCAACGTTGATCGTGAGGTGAGCTTGTGACGTGGTACCCGATGTTTGTCTGGCTGCTTGTCTCCTCTTGGTTTTTTTTTTTCATGGTCGTCGTCTTGAACACTTTTTGCTATGTTGCCTGGAGTATTGTCATTTGTTTTATAAATCTTTTGAGTTTCATACTTTAGTAAGTGCAAGCTCAATATAATTCAATGAGAAATAAAACACGTGGTTCACAAATATATGCCTTACAATTGAATGACAAATACATAACAAATGCATAAATATTTTTTTTACTGGAAGATGAGGGGAGTCTTACCTAACTCATATATCGAATGTATAACTGCAGTTTTTAAAACGTATTTGTAAAAGTAAACTTATCGTTGAAATCGGTTATTTTAAAATGTATATACGTTTACACACGCACACACACACACACACACACACACACACACACACATAAATTTATTATTCGTGCCACTCTATTTTTCATTACAAACTGTCCTTTTGTTCTCAAAGTTTGGTACCACTGGACACATACATGCAACGTTCTATCTCTGTGTCTCTCTGTCTCTCACACGCTTATGCGCACGCACGCACACACACACACACACACACACACACACACACACACACGCGCGCGCGCGCGCGCAAAAGCGCTCATACTTCTACTTAAGCATTAAAGTGAAGTCAAATGAATATAAGCTTTTTGTGGACATGATTCCATTTACTTTGAGGTCTGACTGCGTACGACCCGTGTGCTTAAGTTCTATCCTGCAAAACAGCGCACAAAACTCTACTGGTCTGTACATGGGCAGAGCATCAGCGCTTTAATCGAAGGTTTTATGGTGTTAATGACGAGCTTTCCGTGTTCTTTAAGTGGATTTAATACCGAGGTGACGTCCCTTGAGTAGATTAACGGGATTGAGAGTAGTGTCCCTTTCAGGACGTTGACTAACTACGTTTCCTGGTGACATGCGCATACGATGCACGAGCAGATTGGCAAAACAAGATTGGTTTCGGAGCCTGGGTTTAGGAGAGAAGTCCCCAGCTTGGGCAGTAAAACAGAAAGATTTTGTTTGGGAAGAGGGGAGCAAACTCGCTGGAGCGTCAGAGAGTTAAGGGGAGAAGGAGAAGACAACTGATATTAAAGACAAAAAATGTCGATTATTCATTGTAATGTGCACATTTGTTTTTAATGGTTTCTTACGACTTTTTACAGCAACGGGTGACAGTTCTGCCAGTGGGAACCACTTTCATAGCCCATGATAGTATAATTCCATTAACAGAATTGCAGAAATGGTCCGTGCTATAACAGTAGAATTATGTAAATACTCGGACCATAAAAGAACAATATAGTTCTGTCGACAGAATTGTTGATTTGGCCCATGCTGGTATAGTCGGTAGAACAAAATGTCTTTAGATAATTGTATTGGTATGGATTACTTGCAGTAACATTGTACATGTACATAAACATTATAATTCAGTTTACACTATTGCCACGTGTCATGAGGAAGCAGCTCCTTTGGTAGTAAGCACTGACATGAATCTTCCTATAGCGATTCTATTGATTGTCAAGTGTGTAACATTTCAATATTCGAGATCTACTAGCATGGCCCATTTATTACAGTCTTACTCACAGAACTACTGACAAAGAATAGATAGATGTATGACACTTATAAATAGACGAACAGAGGACAAGATGTAATCATTAGATTATCACTTCAGACTACCCTAACAAAGATAGAAATTACTTCACTAACAAATACGCAGGTTAGAATAATAACAGGAATTTTAATAAAAAGAAAAGTTAACACGATTTAGAAAATAAGTAACATAGTTAGTCATAATGCAAGTTCTAGCCACACTGTAGTCACTTTCTGCGTCACAACTTATCTTGATGCACTGGAGTGACGTACACACTCTGGTAGACTCTCAATGGTACATGACATCACATCAGGAATAGATTCCAAATCTCATGTTGAAATCAAAGATCAACTTGCAACCAAAGTCAGAATCAAATCCAGGAACAAAAACAAAACACAAAACCTGAAACACAAGCAATTGCAGAGTCTAAGTGTCCAGTCAATTGATCTATTAATAAATACTAAGTTTGACATAGGCCTCTGAAAGAAAGAAATGTTAACATGTTCAAAATAAAACATAACATCATAATAAAACCTAACCATTCATCAAATGCAAAGACGCTTTTACCTTATCCAGCCAGGTTTTTTCTGCTCCATGTACAACCCAATGTAGGGAGGGGACCAGTTTCACTCCCGACCACCTCTGCCGATCCATTGATCACGCAAATTCAGGACCTCACTGATTGGAATGTCCATTTTAGAATAATATTCATACTCATAGATTACTAATAGGATAATCTTATTTGGATACTGACAGGCAATGTACAAGTTATACTTTCTTCATAGATTTTGCTTAATATTTCATTTAGTTTTCTTGACAGAAAATTATGTATAAGGCTGAAGGGCCGTTTTGACATCATCACTTTCTTGCTCAATCTTCCGATGTTTATACGGCTTTCTATCTCATTCAGACAGTATGTCTCTATGGCTTTGTATCTCATTCAAACAATATGTCTCTATGGCTTTGTATCTCATTCAAACAATATGTCTCTATGGCTTTGTATCTCATTCATATAATATATCTCTTTCTTGTTAATCAACTTTATCTCCATACGCAAAAACCTTATTTTTCATTTTACAAATATAACACAATTCAGCAATTATTTTGTCTCTATCTATGACCATACTTGCTCAACAAATCCCCAGCGACTCAACAATTAATCTGCCCCATTGCCTTCAAAGACATTTTACTTACCACCAACAAGTCAAATTTTGCAGAATTTAAGAATAAACTTTGTCGCATTCTTATCATTTGTTAAATAATCGTATTTTCATAGCCTTGTAAGTGATGTATACAGAGCAATCCAGTCTTTTTGTTGCTGTTGATATTGTGCCATTCCCACAGTGGAATCATGAGGCCCAGTGCAGGCACGATGTTTGCCTAAACATTATGATGTTGCCGATACTGAAAATAGTTGTTTCAAAGCACAGGCTGAACACATTCACATACCTTGTGTTAGGTCACTTCCCAGTACATCAACCAAACTCGAATATATTTGTATACTGAAATAGCAATTACATATATATGTATACTGAAATAGATAACAAATACTTATATATGACCAAAGATAAAGCTTCTGGTTGCGTTTTCACTTTTCCCACTGTGCCTAATTAACTAGCCTACATCTGTTCACTTGTAATAGCAAGAAAACAACCGACAGATAAGTATGTGTCCATACGTGTCTATTTTCGAAAGAAGGATAGAATTTTATAATGACCAATCAAAAATGTTTGCTCACACATACTCGTTTACACCATCAGTTACTTAATTTTCAAACAGCAACATAAAGTTTCAATAAACCAAACTCGCAAATAGCAAAAACCAATGTCTCACAAAATATCTAAATAATGTCATTAAATCTTTCTGTTTTCCATGCTTTCTATCTTAGGTTTATTCACACAATTCAAGACTTTTAAAAAAAAGTTATTTAATAATTAAAATAATTTCTTACTTTTACAACGAGATGGATGGCAGGACTTACGTACAGACATACAAACAAAGCAGATAGACAAATATTGGGGGGGAGGGGAGAGAAATACATTTAGATCACCAGACTCTATCATTTACTTACTGACTAATTATATATTCATACTTGCAAATGGCGGTAAGTCTGCAATCAATCAAGAGGCCAGTCAAGTCAGACTATTTCCAGTCATTCATTCTGACAAATCTGTCTAAGAGGTAGTCAATCAGTTGTTCAGTCAGTCAATCTGCCGGGCAGACAGTTCTCAAACGGCCAGTCAGACGTGTTCTAAATGAATCATCTTGTCAGTCTGACGTGTTCTAAATGAATCATCTTGTCAGTCTGACGTGTTCTAAATGAATCATCTTATCAATCTGACGTGTTCTAAATGAATCATCAGGCCAGTCAGACGTGTTCTAAATGAATCATCTTGTCAGTCAGACGTGTTCTAATTGAATCATCAGGCCAGTCAGACGTTTTCTAAGTGAATCATCAGGCCAGTCAGACGTGTTCCAAATTAATTACCTGGTCAGTCAGACGTACTCTAAGTAAATCATCAGGCCAGCAAGTTAATTGATCAGCCATTGAGGTGTTTTCGAGCAAAAGTTGTTAGGTTGATAGTATTTTAACTCATTTAAGCTGACTCATTATGGGCATTTGTCCGTGCATGGCGGTTTTTTTTTTTTGGCTTGGACACTTTCAGGAGCGGAACATCGGTGCCAAACGAGGATCGATTAGCAAAGAGTTCACATGTCTTTCTAAATTAACGGCTTAAAATGTTTGATCTCTTTCTAGTTCAATCTCCATGAGCAAGTTTGTTGATCGTGTAGGCCACCTGATTCAACTTGTTCTAACAGACGAATCAAGTGTGTGATGCAGAATAGCTTGTCTCTTGATTGAGAGTAGCCTGCCCCTTGTTTGAGAATAGCTCGCCTGAAGAACACTGAGAGTGCAAGAAAGAGCGGTGGTAAAGTGATAAATAAAAAAAAATGAAGGAAGATCGAATTTGATTTCTACTCCAAACATTCCTCTTTGTACGCAAGATAAAATTAAATTACATAAAAATGGAACAAAAAATAAATAAATTAGTGTGAAATGACATCGGCTAAACACTTCACCGACCGTGGTTTGGCGCGGGCTCACACAACTCTCTCGATTGCTTAGATTCTGATTAAATCGAGATAATTTCTATGGTGGCCAATATCCACAACCATACAAATTCAGTAACGACTGATTTTGGGTGCAAGTAGCAGTGTCTTCATACGGTATAAAACAGTGTCTTCATGCGGTATAAAACAGTGACTTCATGCGGTATAAAACAGTGTCTTCATACGGCATAAAACAGTGTCTTCATACGGCATAAAACAGTGTCTTCATGCGGTATAAAACAGTGTCCATGCGGTATAAAACAGTGTATTCATGCGGTATAAAACAGTGTCTTCTTGCGGCATAAAACAGTGTCTTCATACGGCATAAAACAGTGTCTTCATGCGGTATAAAACAATGTCTTCATACGGCATAAAACAGAGTCTTCATACGGCATAAATCAGTGGTTTCACGCGGCAAACAACAGTGTCTTCATACGGCATAAAACAGTGTCTTCATACGGCATGCAAAGGTATGCACGGTTTGAGAATAAAATATCCCAGGGCGGCGCCCGCTGGAACGATACACAACGTAAGTAAACACGGACTGTGTACTAAGGGTGACAAGGATTCTTTACTCTGGAAGGGTTGCTGCTTATTGGATGGGGAGAATTAAAAGGGTATTCGTTCCCTGGGCTTGGTGTCATTTTATGAAAAACCATCGCTGATCGGCCAATACCAGAAACACTGCCAACGCAGACTTTCTGTAAGCAGTGCAGTCTGCCTTTTCGTGAAAATATTACCAGAAATGTAATAAACAGAACTATTGTCGAAGACAAGTTTAGAAAAGTACTGAATTTTAAAATAGTTTTTAAAACGCTGAAAACGCTGTTGGTGTAAGTAATAGTGTTCTCTGCCCATCTCGTGATGTCATCATTAGGTTCCCTGGAGACTAGGTGTGATTGCTATTGATTGTGTTCGTAAAATACGTCTCCTCATTAAGACTATGTATCGAAGCCAATTGTGAGAAATTAGTTCTCTTCATAAAATTATGTATATAAAGCCATTGTAAGAAATTAATTCTCTTCATAAAGATTATGTATATAAAGCCAATTGTAAGAAATTAATTATCTTCATAAAGATTATGTATATAAAGCCAATTGTAAGAAATCAATTATCTTCATAAAGATTATGTATATAAAGCCAATTGTAAGAAATTAATTCTCTTCATAAAGATTATGTATATAAAGCCAATTGTAAGAAATTAATTCTCCTCATTAAGACTATGCATCGAAAGTCTACTGTAATAAATTTATTCTCCTCATTAAGACTGTGTATCGAAAGTCTATTACAGGAAATTAATGTCTGGTGTCTGGAACTATTGCTGGATGAAAGAATACATTTCTAAATCGTGTACTCTCAAGCTTTTCTTAGATTTATCAAGGTTCAGACGTGTACTCTCAAGCTTTTCTTAGATTTACCAAGGTTCAGACGTGTACTCTCAAGCTTTTCTTAGATTTACCAAGGTTCAGACGTGTACTCTCAAGCTTTTCTTAGATTTACCAAGGTTCAGACGTGTACTCTCAAGCTTTTCTTAGATTTACCAAGGTTCAGACGTGTACTCAAAGTCTGAGCATTTCTGGAAGGATTCGATCTGTACTGAGCGACCTTCAATATTGTGGCTGTGGCTATTCATTGCTAGTCGACATTGAAATGTCATCGTCTTGCAATATCGCTGTTTGTTGTCCTTGACACTGCCACGTGTAAGACACGTGTTTCCTTCGACGAGTAATGTGGAATTTGTTTCTTTTTTCTCTAAAGGGGAGATAAAATACTGATACTGTTTTGTTGTTACTTGTTTGTTAATAAGCGACCAGGTATTTTCTATTTATTGCTAAGTGATTTAAGTATGCAACGAATGTCAGCAAAATCATTGCCATTGTTTATTTTATGAATCAGTGAACTCATTGACACCGCAATAAAGGATAGGGTTGTGTCAAAATAAAAGAAACGGTTTATGACGCCATGAAGTATTTCGTTTATTACTCTGTACAGATCTTTCGTGTCGAAATAAACTGAGATTTATTTTTATAACTCAAAATGTGTTAGTGCGTTTGGGCTGTAAAGTGAGTTGATTTAAACTTCTGAAAATACATTTATGCTTCTGGTATATTTCTTTCACTGTTACCTTTTCCTTTTTTTGCTTTGCTGTCTGTTCTGTTTCTATCAAATTTGTTTATTTCTTGTTCTTCTCTTTGTTTTGTCTTTATATTTTTGCTATTATTTCTTTTACTTACCTTCTCCATTTATATTCACTTTTCATGTTTCTTCCTCCTTCCTTCCTTTAGTTCTTTATTCCTTCCTTGTTTCCTTCGTTCTCTCATTCAGTGTTTCTTCTTTACTTCACTCTTTTCCTTTCTTTCTTTCTTTTATTTTCACCAAAACTAAATATTTCGCATGCGCTCTTTTACATTAAAAGTCATGTGATCTGTCTTTAGCCCTGCCAGTCATTCATAAAATACGTGCACGAGTTGGGGTGGGGGTGGGGGCGAGGTGTGCTTAAGGACTCTTTGGATTCTTCAAAAGTTCGCGTCTGCAACTTTCATCGAACGCGTTCAATAAACTTGTAATCAATGGCTTGGGAAAGTCTGGAATTACAACTTTCATCGAACGCGTTCAATAAACTTGTAATCAATGGCTTGGGAAAGTCTGGAATTACACCTGACGCATGGTAATGTTAAGCCTCCCTACCACGGCATTTCAAACATCCCATCGGATCCTGGAGCGTTCGAGGTCGTGCTGTGTTCACGACTGGATTATGCCTGGCTTTGAGTGAAACTTTGCAATTTTTTGGATGTTGTTAGGTAAATAAACAGCAATAGGAATGTTGCAGTTGCTTTTTCTCCATACTTAAATTTTCTAATGTGGGGTTTTCCAGTAGATACATAGTTTGTTCGATAATTTAATTCTAACACTACACGCAGCTGTCATTGTAGATTTTCGCTAGGAGAACAAAATGATACGGGTGGATTACGCTTATACACGCGGACCACAGTCATGTGAGCATGTGTTCAGTTTGCTTGCAGACGAAGTACCAGGCTTTGTTTTATTCGCCGGAAGACTCCTTTTATCGAAATTGTGACAGGTGGACAAAAGAAGCATTATAAGCATCATGTGGAATTTAAAATGTTTGTTATCCTATTCGTAAACAAGAGTCACGATATTTTTAAACAAATTATGAACGGTTATGATTAAAGATATACTTATTTTGATCTCTTATTTCAATTTTCTTTTTGATCTGGTAAACCAGAATTACAATCCTGTAAATCAAATTAAGAATGATTATGAAGAAAGCCAGAATTTTATGTCTGATTACTTTTTTTCTTTCGATCTGGTAAGCCAGAGTTATACTTTAGTAACACTGCACAGCAGAGATTTCTTATTAAGAATGTTTATCACTAAATGGAATTTGTTAAAACTCTAAATTTCTTTCATTCCCCTGAAAGATACACAGATTTACATTCTAAAAATAAATATATGTTATAGAAGTGCAAATTTTCTCAAACTATTTCCTGAAGAATATTATTAGTTTTAGAATAAATAATAAAGTTATAAAATCAAGTTTCTTACAAGAAAACATACATTAACACACCTGTATGCTATCAGTCTGTGCAAGGATCAACGGCTTGCGTGGTTCTCGGACACGCATCACCTGGGGAAAATTAGGTCACCGCGCGATTAAGAGGCAAAATTGTTTGTAGGCAACTGCGATAAAACAGTAAAACTTTTGTCGTCTAACCGATCGTGATTGATGAAATTTTACAGTCATGGACATTCAAAGCACAACGCAGTAAAAAAAAAATGTATAAATACATTCTGCTCTTGCTAGCACGCAGAGAAACGAGAATTAACTCCAATAAACCAAAACCTAATCTTTGTAGTTTTGATTTCAGTGTGAAGTTTATCCACCTGAAGCAAGAAATGTACACTAAAATTGACGAAATGTGCACGCGTGTGTGTGTGTGTGTGTGTGTGTGTGTGTGTGTGTGTGTGTGTGTGTGTGTGTGTGTGTGTGTGTGAGAGAGAGAGAGAGAGAGAGAGAGAGAGAGAGGTACAGCATTAAACTATTATCAGTCAAATCACTTAGACAATATCGACAGAAAAATTTTTAAAATCCTCCTTTCTACAGATGTCCTTCATATATTTTTAATAATTTTAGTCTGAATAGTACTTATAATTCTAGCATATGGACAGAAGTTTGTGGGATGTGTGGAATTATGTTTGCTGATTACGAAAATACGTACTTTGATGAGCTTCATATTTAAAGATCATATATATTTACTGGTCCTCACGAATTCTTGTTTAATTTTCTGAACAACATGCGATAAAAATGTAAAAACAATGAAGGCTTTCGAAATGTAACCTTACAAGTCAGAAGGATCCAGAAGTTAGCTAGAATGGTCTGGTCAGCCATTTTGCTCGAAACACAGCCGTAAATATCCATTAGTCAACCTGAATGGCCCGCGTATGCGCCAGAATTGTCTGATACACAGCCGTAAATACCTGTTAGTCAGCCGCAATGACCCATTTGTCCACCGGAAGGGCCCGATTGTGATTATGCGCCTCGTTTGGGGGATTTTGTTTTGACTATCATGCATTCGCATGGAGAGGCTTTTTAAAGCGATCTAATTTGGATGACTTGCAGTGTTTCAAAATTACGTCCGTATTACGTCACTGCAGACAGAAGAAGAAAGATGCTCTTTTGAGAACTAATAACATTTTACATTGTACACAATAGCTTTGGGGAACTATGACGTACGTAACGACCAAAATGGGTTTAGAAAACCATTAACTTTATAATATGTTAAAAATACGTTTTATGAATTATAAACTCTGTAAATGTATAAAATGGGTTAAGGGAATTATTAACTTCGTACAGTGTAAAAACATAACTTAATGGAATTATTAATTTTGTACAATTAGGCTTTTGAGCTATTCTCTGTGCAATGCAGAAAATGTGTTTAGAGTATCAACTAGGCAATATATAAAATAGGTTAAGAGGAATATTTACTAGGCAATGTATAAAACGGGTTTATAGGAATATTTACTAGGCAATGTATAAAACAAGTTTAGAGGAATATTTACTAGGCAATGTATAAACCAGGTTTAGAGGAATATTTACTAGGCAATGTATAAACCAGGTTTAGAGGAATATTTACTAGGCAATGTATAAAACAGGTTTAGAGGAATATTTACTAGGCAATGTATAAAACAGGTTTAGAGGAATATTTACTAGGCAATGTATAAAACAGGTTTAGAGGAATATTTACTAGGCCTCGAGTTTTCAATTTTTAATTTTAAAAAATTATATATTTATTATTTCCTTGTCAATACTAATGCATTGTTTTGCCAGTACTAAAGCTATGTCCGTCTTGCTTGCACTAATGCACTGTTTCTCTTGCCAGTACTAATTCACTGTCTGTCTTGCAAGTACTAATACACTGTCTGTCTTGCCCAGTACTAATGCACTGTCTGTCTTGCCGGTACTTATTCACTGTCTGTCTTACCCATTTTATGCACTGTCTGTCTTGCCAGTACCAATGTACTGTCTGTCTTGTACCAGTACCAATGCATCTGTCTTGATCAGTATTAATGCATTGTCTGTCTTGCCAGTAATAATTCATTGTCTGTCTTGCCAGTATAATGCATTGCCTGTCTCGCCCAGTAGTAATGCACTGTCTTTCTTGCCAGTAGTAATGCACTGTCTTTCTTGCCAGTACTAATGCGTTGTCTTGCCAGTACTAATGCATTGTCTAGCCAGTACTAATGCACACTATGTCTTGCTAGTACTAATGCACTCTCTGTCTTGCCAGCACTAATGCACTCTCTGTCTTGCCAGTACTAATGCACTGTCTTGCCTGTAGTAATGAACTAGCTTTCCATTAACAGTGCACTATTTGTATCCTCCGTGAAATAATAACTTTGCTGCTTAAAGTGAAGATGTTAAAATTATAATCAGCAGTGAAAAACTTAAGGGTAAGATGAGAAGAAACAATACACTAGTACGTGAATTGCTGTTCTCAACATGGCATCATGGTTCACGAATAGTTTACATTCCATCCCGGAATAATGTTCACTTGACTGGGCTACTCATTTATTAATTTTGCATTTCCTTTTGTAAAAATAAAAAATCTCACCTCTGCGTTATGCAATTCTTTCCGTTACATTTTAAATGTAATATTGTGGGTTGCCTGTAATTATTATAAAGTGTGTGTTTGCTGATTTTACTTCTCTTTCTAAACGACAAATTTCGGCCAAAGTTGAAAATTGAACATAGTGGAAGAGGTGCATTCCATGACGAGGTTATGCTGTAGTGGAAGAGGTGCATTCCATGACGAGGTTATGCTGTAAGTGTTAGATTTTTGGAATGTTTTACTTCTGATAGCATCGCATTATATTCAAAGATAAACTCTTCCCCCGCCCCCTTCGCGATAGCAGCCAAGCTAGCATTTCAATGTATGGATTTCATTGGAGCCATAATTATCAGTCTCAAGAACAAAGCATTACGATAGTTAACATAAAGTTCTGTCGTAGCATTTCAGTTTATGGATTTCATTGGAGCCATAATTATCAATCTCAAGAACAAAGCATTACGATAGTTAACATAAAGTTAGGTCGTAGCATAGTAGCAAGATGCATAGATGAAGCAAATCACATTTGTTCTTCAGGAGTCTGTGCTTTGAGACTGATGGGTCGATTACAGACTGTAATAAAGCCACTTAGTTCAGAAGGGGACACTACTCTTTACTGCGGTTTTTTTTTTAATCAACAGTGACGAGATCCTCACCTTGTTCACAAATTTAGGAATTTTTTTCTTAATCTAATGAAATCACATTAATCATTTAATTTGTATTGGAAATGTAAGAAACATACAAGTCAGTGTATTTGTATTCCTGATTTAAATTCTACATATAAGTGCCTTTTACATTTCCAGACATGTATATATTTTTTTCTACATAAATATATTAATATTTACGTAATCTTGTCGATCACACAGTGGCAAGGACGCCTGCTGTCTGTATGCCCTCAATTGAACTAATTACTTGTTTAGTAGAGAAAGGGGATATATAATTCCTTCCATTTGACTTGTCACTTGGGTACCAGACTTGATTTGAATAGAATGTATTTGAAAGGGAAAGGGGAATGGGAGGGGAAGCTTTGGGGAGGGGATATAGATGCAGAAGTAGAGGTATTAAAACACGACTAATCAAGTAGCTCCAGCCAGAAAGAAAGTTGAGGCTTGACTTTTTGTTTGTTTGGTTGGTTTTGTTCCTGGAGAGACATTTCCTGGAGAGACATTTTTTTCTCTCAAACGATCGACATTGTAATTCAAGGGGCTATGTATTAAACTAGCACTGGTGTTGTTAGACTTGGTTGACTGAAATAGCAGTCATACAGATGTGCTGTTTGACAGTGTTGACTGAAATAGCAGTCATACAGTGGGAGTTTTTGACAGCATTGACTGAAACATCAATCATACAGGGGTGTTGTTTGACAGTGTTGAGTGAATTAACAGTCATTCATGGGTGTAGTTTTAAACTAGCAGTCATACAGGGGTGTTGATGGACAGTTTTATCTAAACAATTAGTCATGCAGGAGTGTAGTTTGTCAGTGTTGACTGAAAGAACAGTCATACAGATGTGATGTTTGACAGTGCTCACTGAAATATTAATCAAACAGATATGTTGTTTGATAGTGCTGACTGAAATAGCAGTCATACAGATGTGCTATTTGACAGCTTAAGTAATAGGCATGCAGGCATTTTGATTGACAGTGTTGATTAATAATGTGGATGTTTTGATTGATAATGTTGAAATAAAGTCATGCAGACCTTTTGAATGTCAATGAAAGTAGTAGTTTTAGAAATGGTTTGACTGACAGTTTTAACTAAAACAGCCGTCATACATATGTTTTGCTAGACAGTGAATTTATGAGTTTTAGAAATGGCATGATCGATAGTGTCGACTTAAATAGCCGTCATACAGATGTTTTGTTTGACAGTGAAAATAGCAGTTATAAAAATGGTTTGATTAACAGTGTTGATAGAAGTAGATGTCATATATATGCTTAGACTGACACTCATGAATAAACATGTAGTAATCCAAATCTGTTATGTCCACCGGTAGTGTAGAGATCAGCTAATTACCTTAATTGGTTCCATACCAATATTCCTCCTAGAGCATCATTCCGAGTACATTACCTACAGTAAACAAAAATAAATCTTGGAGGTTACAACTAGCTCTTCTGTATCCTGGGCCCCTTTCAATTAATATCGCCGACCTTTATAACTATCATTTACAAAAGCCCCCAGTCCCAAAACGCTACAAGTGTTCAAACAATTTCAGACATAGAAAGGTACATGTATTAGAATGTGTATATTAAGGCAATAATAAGCCTATAATTTGTCTGGTCTATTATTTTGACATTCCATTCTTGCATTCAACCTCACGCTTATTCATCATAGCTGTCTTTTGCAATATTTCTTCCACCTCCCGGTCCTTTAACACACCCACGCACCACCATCAGTACCATCAGCTAAATTCCTTAAGGATATAAGAATTTTAAAAATTCAATATTCAGTATTAATACCTAATATGTCAAATAATTTAGTAAAATATCCAGCTTTAGTTTTACTTGTTATTTTCACCGTTTTTTACTGCCTTGCTGTAGCAGCAATTTTACAGATTGTTTGATTAACAGTGCTACAAGTGTTTGAAAATGTTGAATAAAAGCCTCACAAATGTTCGACTGACAGCGTTGAAGGACCAGTGATAAGGGGAGTTTCATTGCCAGCGTTGAAAGACCTGGGCTACAGGTGGTTTTGTTGTAAGTGTTGAAGGACCTGGGCTACAGGTGGTTTTGTTGTAAGTGTTGAAGGACCTGGGCTACAGGTGGTTTTGTTGTAAGTGTTGGAGGACCTGGGCTACAGGTGGTTTTGTTGTCAGCGTTGAAGGACCAGTGTTGCAGGTGTTTTTATTGACAGCGTTGGACCAGCAGTCTTTCATGAAGAGGTGCAGCATCTGTAGTATCCATACATATGTTTTCATTGACAGTGCTATTGTCAGAGTCATATACGTGTTCTAATTGTTGTTTAAGTAGCATTGATACTGACGTGACGACTAGCAGTACTGAAACAAAGTTCTACTGATGTAATAACTGACAGTGTTGAAATTGTCTTACTGGTGTGATGACTAGCAATGTTAAAGTAGTAGTCTTATGGTGTCATGGCTAGCAATGTTGGAATAGTGGTTTTAGTGGTGTCATGCATGGCAATGTTGTAGTATTCTTGCAGTTGCAAGGTTGTGATTGTCAGTGATCGGTTAAATTGATTTTTCTTACATTCGAGCACACTTAAGAACCTGTAGTGCTTTTCGGAAAAAAATCCACAATGTAATACCCGAAAATATATTTAATATTATATTATATTTCAGTGTATGTCAAGGTGCTGGAGTATCATGTTTTTATTTCTTTACTTGTTCGTTCTTGTCTTTTCGCTGCATTAGTCATAATTCTTCTCTCGCAAGTATTTATTTTTCAAATTTCAATTCTCGGTTGGTCACTTTGATAGCTCTTTCATGATGTATACCGCGCGTCTAAAAGACAGTGAAGCGTAAAATCAGCTAGGATTTGAATGGTTAAATGATTTCGCTGTGCAAATCCTGTCCAAGGCTCTTCGTTCAAAATCGGGGGTCCATTTTCGCATGCCTTTTATTGCTGGAGGTCTCTTGGAATGGCTGTCAGCTTGCACATTGTCTGCCTATCAATCCTACAACCTTACAGACTTCTATCGATGGAAGAGTGCTGGACAGAGCCACTGCTTTCAAGACCATTTTAAGGAAAATAAAATAACAGGTTGTTGGTTTTTTTTTTTTTTTTTTTGCTTTCCTAAATCTCCCATTCAAAGACATTTCCTAAGGGCTCCCAAGAACCTGACATGGCAACCTAAGTAGTCTCGCGCTGTTGGCTTTTTCTTCTATTTTCTCTCCCTATTTTCCTTTTGTCCTTGTCCCCATTCTTGTGCAGTCTGTCTTGCGCATGCGTAGATGAATATTTTGGCTATGGTTCTCAGGCATTTCTACTAGCATGGGCCGGGTGACAGAAATATTAGATCTTTGCGATTTTGGTAGACAAAGTGTTTGGCATGAATTCTTATGAACAGAGAAATTCGGTTGCATAAGAATGTGTTGACTCCCCGTTAATACATTGTCGAATATTAATACACATCTTTACTGGGATACTATCGGATGGTTTAAGAAAAATGTTATTTATTTGCGGATTTTCAACTCGTATAGGACGAGACAAACGCATTGGCGACACTTACATTAGATCAGTGACAAAAGCACATATTTCGTCACGAATAATGTCATGGTTATTTGCGGAAACATTGACAAAAAACACATTTGGGAATAATAATGTACGTCCATGTAAATTACGTCAACACAAAGAACGGTAGTGCTTAACGTGTGATGACGTCATTCACTTCTGAGCCTATTCAAATTATCACATAAACGTTTTAGGATGTACGCATTTATGTATGCACGTATATAGGTTTGAGTGAGTGAGTGAGTGAGTGAGTGAGTGAGTGAGTGAGTGAGTGAGTGAGTGAGTGAGTGAGTGAGTGAGTGAGTGAGTGAGTGAGTGAGTGAGTGAGTGAGTGAGTGAGTGAGTGAGTGAGTGAGTGAGTGAGTGAGTGAGTGAGTGAGAATTAAATTTGCACAACGTGATGTATTTTCTTTGGGTTAACATATCATTGACAATGTTGGACTAGAACAGCGAAACAAAAGAAAGAAGATTGCCTTATGTATGGTTGTAATTCTAGATAAGACGTCAGTTTATGTAGTTGTTTATAGAAACCTCTTTTCTTGGAGAAGGGACTCTACATTGTAAGGAAACAGCCCGAGATCGACTGGACCCAAAGGAAATGTTTGAAATAAGGTGAATGAGTAAGGTGAGGTTAAGAACGGCGGGCGAGAGAAATGTTTTCAATTTGTACTGTACAAGCTGATTTTTCCGCACGTAATGTTTCAATTAGATTTGTCTTGTGAAAGTTCATGATCTCAGATATTTAGTTAAGCAGTCTGCTGCTTTCTCTTGTGGCTGTTCTCCTTAGACAAGAGACTTCAGCTGGCACTTCAGACAAAAATGACGTGCATGAAGTGTAAATTACAAACTTTGTCTGATCAGAAATCAGCCCGCAGTCTTCGAATATGAAAATGAATAATAATTTATATTGCGCCAGAAACTCAGGGGAGGGAATAGAAGAAAGGGAAGAGATAAAGGGAGACTACCGGAAATTAGATTGAATCTCCTGTCCTGTCTTTGGAACTGTTATAATAAAAAAAATGTTGCTTGTCCGAAAGCACATGTTGCCGAAGAGACAAATGTCTGCCGATAATAAATAAAGCTTGTATGATATGTTTAGCGTCTGAAGACACCAATGCCTTGAAAATAAACAATAATACTGCTTGTATGATATGTTTAGCGTCTGAAGACACCAATGCCTTGAAAATAAACAATAATACTGCTTGTATGATATGTTTAGCGTCTGAAGACACCAATGCCTTGAAAATAAACAATAATGCTGCTTGTATGATATGTTTAGCGTCTGAAGACACCAATGCCTTGAAAGTAAACAATAATACTGCTTGTATGATATGTTTAGCGTCTGAAGACACCAATGCCTTGAAAGTAAACAATAACACTATGTGTACTGATACATATTACGTCATCAACGTCATGAAAGTAGACAAAATACTACGTTTGCTGGAACGTCAGTACTTTGGAAGTAGTCTACATCATTACGTTCCACTTCATGTCACTCATCTCAAATAGAATTTGCGATACCCGACTACCACCACCACTACAACCACAGGATGCTCCCCACCAGGAATAAATATGCACATTTCCGTTTAACACCCAACTACACCACCACCCTCAGGGCCGACCATCATCGACCACCACACCACACCCACCTGACAAGAATTACGCCTGGCCTCAGTCATTGTCAGGTCAATCGCAATTCCTAAGCCCTCCGCCATTTTGAAAGGGCTAGTAGAGAACTAAATATAATTGGGTTTCCTTTTCTGCCGTTTCCTCCACTTTTTCTTCTGCATGGGACTATGGACTTTCGTCTTGCATTTCTAGGTCTGTTTTTTAGTTGTATTTTTTCACGTTTTCTTATTTTTAGGCGTGTCGGTTGGCGGAGGGTTTCATGCTGTTTTAGTTTGAATTTATTTTCCAATTATCGTGTGATTGTCTTTCCTCTCTGTTTTTTTTTCTTTCTTACATTTTTCAATGTGGATCTTCTCTTAGTTATGACAGTGGTGTTAGTGTTCCTATACTACCACAAAATGGCGCGATTATTTCATTGTCGCGTTTGAAGATTTGCAATTTCATTTGCGTACTGCCTTATTTTGCGGTATAGTTTTGACTTATAGCCGATTTGACATTTTGTGAATTATTTTGCTGTATAGTGTGTAGTTTTGACTTAAATCTTAATTGACATTTTGTGTCCTACTTTGCGGTAAAGTGTGTAGTTTTGACTTAGAGCATAAAATAGCTTTCCATAAAGTCTTATATAACGGTGAACATGACAAAAATTTCTTTATTTTACAGCATTGTTCATTTTTAGCTACAGTTTGTTTGTGGTGTGTGTATTTTTACTTGAACTGTCGCATTTCCTGCATTCAAGCTCTTGGAAATACTCCCTGAAGTTTTACTTTTTATGACTAGCCCATGGGGCAGAATGGGCAGAATGGTCCATTTTTCGTCTACATTTGCTGATTGAGTTAAAACGCCGGCAAGGCGAAAGATTTGCAGCGATCTTTTTTCCCCACTTCAGAATTGCATAGCGTTTTGTTTTTTCCTGAGTGTTTTCCTTGTGTAAAATCTATTTCCTAATTTTGCTGTCTTCTAATAAGATTCCACTCTGTTGACTTGCGATCGGTGGAACAATTAGAGATTTTGTTTTTTGTTTGTTTAAAAAATGAAAGACTGACAATAGCTGTTATCCTTTCATGATTTACCACGATTCCTGTTTGTTAACGTGTGGTTGTTATTGTTTTGGTGGCAAGAAGAATTTTTTTAACACTTTTGTTTCAAGCTTAACTGAAATCTTGTTTTAGTTACAGTTCTGTATATAAATGTTGGACTTAAATGTAGCATGTTTCCTCTCTGACTGTTTGGTGGTGACTGGAATCTATTGTTTCCCGTTTTGTGTTGATGGTGTATGCAGTCCACTTTGCTCTCTGTATAATTATGTTGATGGTGTATGCAGTCCACTTTGCTCTCTGTATAATTATGTTGATGGTGTATGCAGTCCACTTTGCTCTCTGTATAATTATGTTGATGACTAGTGAATTTGCTTTCTATCTGATTGTTTTGATGGTGTATGCAGACTACTTTGCTCTCTGTATAATTATGTTAATGACGTGTGCAGTCTACTTTGCTCTCTGTATAATTATGTTGATGACGTGTGCAGACTACTTTGCTCTCTGTATAATTATGTTGATGACGTGTGCAGTCTACATTGCTCTCTGTATAATTATGTTGATGACGTGTGCAGTCTACATTGCTCTCTGTATAATTATGTTGATGACGTGTGCAGTCTACTTTGCTTTCTGATTATGTTGGTGACTTATGCCCTCTCCTTTGCTTTCTCTCTGATTATGTAAATGACGTATGCAATCTATTTTGTTCTCGATCTGTGCTGATGACGTATGCAGTCTATTTTGCTTTCTGTCTGATTATGTTCATGATTTATGCAGTCTACTTCGCTCTCTGTACTGATGACGTATTCAGTCATCTTTATTTTCTGTCTGATTATGTTTATGGTGTCTACTTTGCTCTCTCTCTCTAATTGTGTTTATGACGTATGCAGTCTATTTTGCTCTCTGTGATGATGACCTGTGCAATCTACTTTGCTTTCTGTCTAATTATTTGATGACGTAAGCAATCTACTTTGCTCTCTGTCTAATTATGTTGATGACAGCCATACCTAAAGACCTTGAGTGTAGATTTCTTTCACAAGGCGTCATAATTTAACTTCTTTGGCTACAATTATGTTGGGTTATCTTCCCTGTGCCAGACGCTCTTGGATGTTTGAAAGCAAAGAATGCTATTCCTTCTTTGCTGCCAAGGCAAAAGTATTTATAGCTTCAGGAGTCTGAGTACTTTGATGGTTCCATACCTGCCTACCTTCCGCTTTTAGCGGAAGAATCTCCCGCTTTTACCTCGAATCTCCCGCTCTTCCGCTTCCAAAAGAAATCTTCCGCTTTCATTTTCATTTTCAATTTTTTTTTTCACGATCGATTATGACAAGACGAAAAACTTACCGTGCGTTCAATAGAGCTAACGGCGACGTAACTCTAACTGCTTCTCTGTCGTCTGCTATGAACTCTTCAGCATACGAGTCCTTTTCTAACACTTCCGGAATCTTATTCGTCGGCCGTTATTAATTTTAGTTGACAAAACAGAATTTCGCTCGTGAAATAAACATTTTCTTTAAATATTTTTTATGTTGAGAAGTCAGAGCTTAGCGGGATAAGCAAATTCGGTTCATAACGTTTTTACTGCCCGTTCGACCGATAGACGAAGTTCGCTTTTTCAAAATGGCGGCCACGTAGCGATAGTATATGCGTGACAATTACGAAATATTTACTTTAATAAATAACATTCAACTTACATGTAAGACAGTCTATGCAATTTTCTTCAGAAATTATCCGTCCAAAACGAGCTACTTTGACGAATTATATTGCAATGCTAGGAAAAAGATTGGCGTTTTCAATAACGGTAGGCCTATGTTTGAAACCGCATTGAGGTTCAAATAATCATTTTTCTAGAATCCGTTGTAATTATTCTTATAATATAAGTTATATAATATGTAAGGCTTCAAAATTTATTTTTTTTAAAAAAGTGACACAAGTTTTAAAACAAAAGATCATCGGCGATAAAGAAATGATCCTGAGTCAAATTTGTTTGAAAGTAATTTACGGAATTGTGAACATTTTGATTTAGTCGAATTTTTTATTTTAATCATTTCTGCTAAAAAAATAATAAAAAATTAGAAATATATATAGGCCTATATATATATACATGTATTTGTAAATTAGCCGTTGATATTTTGTGATTACGCAGTATACACATTATTATAATAGAATTTTAGAAGGCATGATAATAAATACACATACATTGAAGACAAAAGAAATGCATAAAACATTAAAAATAATAATATTAATCATATCCAATTCTTAATTAACAAAGCATGCTTATTGAAGAATAATGTCTTTTTAATAACATTTTAAATGTTACAGGAAGACTTTCACTGTTTTTTCTCTAGTCTAATGGACATGTAAATTTAGAAAAATACAGGTGCTTTATATATTTAAATCATTTATAAATTAAAATCTGAACCAGATATTCTAAAACTAATAACTGGTATTGCTTTCTCATAACAAAGACAACATATATTCCAAATTTTATTAATGTGGATTGATAAATATATATTTTTTTAAATTTCTTTGCAATATTCTGGTTCTATGTAGTATTAGAAAATAAAAAGACTGTACACTGAGGATGTAAAGGATAGTAATATATAGTATTAGTATATTTAATTCTGGGAGAGCTAAATGACTAAGAGCAGTCCAATGTAGTATGGATAGGGTATATTTATTTTAAAAAAATAAACCACTTGAACACTTTTAAAGTTCTGTAGTCTTTATTTTACTTTAAATGTGTTTTTCTCAAAATGACTTTTTTCCTCTGTTGAACTAAATGCTAAGACCCCTTTTGAATAGTTGTAATTATTCCATGTCCCTGAAATTTGGTATACTAGTTTCTCATACATAAAATTAAAAGGTTGTGCATGGATGAAAGCCTATATGCTTTAGGTTTAAGTAAATTTTATTTTTTTAAATTCTACATGTTCTCCCAAAATATATATTTTAGATGGGTACAATAAAAAAAAATCATAACTTTTTTCTTAAAATTTTTCAATAGGCTCATGTTCCTTTTTGTGGCTTGTACATTAGATAATAAAAAGTTAAATATATATTTTTAAATAAATCCATTTATGAAATATTTAATGAATTTCTGTAAAAGTGAAAATCATGATGCGGTACTTCAATGGCCCATTATTCTGAAATGTGAAGATCCTTCTTCAAATGAAGTCTAAAGAAATATCTAAATAAAACTGCCTAACACTTGGTGTGCTTGACAAAAATTCATCTAAAATAAACAGTGGAATGGAGACTAGACAAAATGTAGACAAATTGTTGTGCTTTGCATTAATCATTACATTATTGGTAAGTTTATTTACAAATATTAACATTATTTTTTTTATTTTGCATTTATTTTATATTATTGGTATTTCTATTAAAAAGCCAGACTCCGCATAAAATCTTCTGGTTTCCATTCAAAATCTTCTGGTTTTGGACCAGTGATCTTCTGGTTTCCTAAGGTGGGGGGTAGGCAGGTCTGTGGTTCCAGCACGATATCATGATGACCATGTAAAAGATAATTGTAACAATCAGTGTACAGGGGTAAGTTTAGTGAGCAGCCAATCTTTGAGTAGGAATTATTATGGAACACTCAGGAAGGCACGTTCAGACAAAGTGTTCGGCTCTGTATTCTTACGTTTATAAAGACTGTTTATCGGACTCACCGATCTGTATGGCCTGTGGCGTGGAATGGATATATATATAATAAAATTGTATTAAAAATATTTTTTAAAACCTTAACAATATGGCAGGGATGTTTATAATTTCTTTTATTTACAGACTTTGGCATTCATTGCTGGTATCCAGACTCTTAGCACAGTGGTGAAGCAACATGGCCGTCACTCCTGACCTATCACACCGGAAGTGAAACAGTATGGCTGTCCAACCTGACCCATCACACTGGAAGTGAAGCAGTATGGCCGCGCAGCCTGGACGCACACACCCGCAGGCCAGTGGCAAAGGTACCTACATCGGTAACTTTGTCCCCACTCTATCGCCAACCACGCCCCGCTACCAGGGCAGTGGACCAGACACAGCTGTTGCCATGGAGCCTCCGGAGGCATCCAGAGCCAGCGGATTCCTGTCGAACCTGACAAGTATCTTCGGACCCGGAAGTAGAGTGTACCCTGGAGACGAGGAAGGAGGGGATCCGTTCGGCTACGACCTGGGTGGCTTGCCCTACGAGCCCAGCTTGGATCTCAGTAACAGGGACTCGATCCGTTTCCCTGTGGCGGAAGGGGTTCAGTCCTCTGCTACCAACCTCACGACCACGGCCTCGTCGTTGCTCGCCAGCACAGCTGATGCCTTCGCCAGCGCCAACGGCAACGTCAGCTTCAGCCCGTTCGATTTTCTGTGCGACGACAACGACACGTTCTGTCCGCTGAACTTCACCATGGGCAATGACACGCGGGTCAGCGCAGAGTACAAGTACTGGACTATGTTACTGGTCATCTTCCCTGTCTTCACAGTCTTCGGCAACGTCCTCGTCGTGCTGTCTGTGGTGCGCGAGAAAAGCCTCAAGACAGTGACCAACTACTTCATCTGCTCGCTGGCAGTTGCAGACATCATGGTGGCGGTCATCGTGATGCCGTTTGCCGTTTATTTAGAGGTACGATGGACGCTTTTTTGTTCTTTTATGGGGTAGGGTGGGGTGGGATAGGCCCCCCGATTGCTAAGTAGTTCATCTAGCTACTTAAGGTGATTGCATTTAAACATTTGTTCAGATGATGATGATGATGATGATGATGATGATGATAATGATGATGATGATGATGATGATGATGATGATGATGATGATGATGATGATGATGATGATGATGATGATGATGATGATGATGATGATGATGATGATGATGATGATGATGATGATGACGATGATGGAAAGTACTTATTTTTTCATTAGAAAGCAAAACCTGTACGTGCTTTACAATACTTAATAAACATGCAGCAAAGAGTACACAAAATAAACATATTTTACAAAATGTATATTAGTACACAATAATAACCACATCGTATAACAAATAATACAAAACCATGCAACACATAAAACCAATATTTACAGACGCAACATAGAACACAGATTTGGATCATATGCTACTATTAATAATGTTGATTTTAGAACGTGTCTGTTCTTATACAGACTGTAAAACGAATACTTCCAGATAAAATACGCCCACAAGTTTGCGTACAAACCACATAACGACACCTCAAAAACTTAAAGACAACTATAACAATTCAAAATAACGGATCCGCACCTGCTAAATGACAGTTATATAATAAAAGAAACACATTTACCCAAAGAAATGTAAATAAAATTAGTTCACAAATACAGTTTGAATGAACTTTTGTAGAACAATAGTATTCCTGCTGACAAAAAACAATATCTTGAAAACCTTGTAAATGATCTTTGTTTTTCAACTTCAGACGCAGGTGGTAGAGGTGGATAGGCCATAATAAACAAATAAATGTTGAACGTACGATGTATATCTTGCTTTAGGATTGTTGCAACTGTAGTAATTGTGTCCTTTTGCATGACTTCTGGTCTCTCCTTTTATCGATTGTGAGTCTGGGTCTTGGATTCCTTCCAGGATTTGAAAATCTAACGAACAATGCTTGCTTCCTTTAATACAGGGGGGAGATGTGTGGTTCCGGATGTGTTGAGGAGTTGTATTCATGTAACCGTAACCTTCCAGTTCAGACGTGAGTTTATTCAGCACTCCTTTAAATACTGACATAGTAAACCTTCCAGTTCATATGTAGATTTATTCAGCACTCCTTTTAGTACTGATGACACAGTAAATTTTCCAGTTCATACGTGGGTTTATTCAGCACTCCTTTTAATACCTACAGAGTAAACCTTCCAGTATATGTTTGAGAGAGTTCATGTAAATTTAATGAACTTTGTCTTGTTTGAGAGAGTTCATGTAAATTTAATGAACTTTGTCTTGTTGGAGAGAGTTCATGTTAATTTAATGAACTTTGTCTTGTTTGAGAGAGTTCATGTTAATTTAATGAATTTTGTCTTGTTGGAGAGAGTTCATGTTAATTTAATGAATTTTGTCTTGTTGGAGAGATTTTATATAAACATAATGAACTTTGTCTTGTTTGAGAGAGTTCATGTTAATTTAATGAATTTTGTCTTGTTTGAGAGAGTTCATGTAAATTTAATGAACTTTGTCTTGTTGGAGAGATTTTATGTAAATTTAATTAACTTTGTCTTGTTGGAGAGATTTTATGTAAATTTAATGAACTTTGTCTTGTTGGAGAGATTTCATGTAAATTTAATGAACTTTGTCTTGTTGGAGAGAGTTCATGAAAAGTGAATGGTAAATTTTGACAATCATTGAAATACGTTAAAAGTTTTGTATTAAGTCAAGAAATTTTCACACAAATATTAATGAATTGTACATTGTGTTGTCAAGAAATTATTTTTTTCAAATTAACTTCATGTCGTCACAAACTAGTGTCTATGTAAGAGGTGTGCGTGAGTGCATGTGTGTGTGTGTGTGTTAGTGTGTTTGTGTGTGTGTGTGTGTTGTATGGATGTGTGCATGTGGGTATGGCAGTGTACGCCTGTGAGAGAGAGTACATGTGTATGAAATATGTGTGCGTGAGAGTGTGTGCATTTTTGTGGGAGAGTGAGAAAGGACGCGTGCGTGTGGTGTGTGTGTTTGTGTATGTGTGTTCTTGCGTATCCTCGCGTACACTCGCACACCTAAACTTGAACACATTAAAATGTATTTAGATTCTCAGGTCATAAAGGGTTAGTACTGTCAAGAGCGGAAATATGAAAAATTATAAATACTCAACTTCCAGACATTCTCACAAAAAACGCTAATTGCTGGGTTAAAGATATCCTAACAAGCCTGCCGGATCACGAATTATCTGATTTGAAAAACGTTATTAATTTCAATATAACTATCTTTTTTACAGCTGTCGGTGACACATTGGACCACTAACCGAGCTTTGAATAACTATTTTTAATTTCACTTCTGTGATTAAATCAGCAGTTTGCCTGACGGAATCTGGAACACAGTAACAGTACAACTTAGCGCTTGCCGAGTGTGACGTACGAAAGCGTACAACGAATGACGCAGTGTGTGATAAATACTCGTTTAGGATTTCATGTCACAGTCGTTAACTGATTTTCTCTGACTACATTGACAACCGTTTTGGTCGACAACAATGAGTAAATGTCACAGCAACACCAATAGGCATGAACTATTACATACGGTAGTCTCTGGATGTACTCTGGCACTGTCTGAATATAATCTGGCACTGTCTGAATATAATTTGGCACTCTCTAAATATAATCTGGCACTGTCTGAATATAATCTGGCACTGTCTGAATATAATCTGGCCCTGTCTGAATATAACCTGGCACAAAATGAGTCGTCTACCTTCCCTCCTCCCTTTTCGTAGCGATAAAGATTCCTGAAAACAATACTGTAGATCTCTCCTTTTTGTCTCAGAGTCCTGAAAACAATATTGTACATCTTTACATTTTGTCGCAGAGTCCTGAAAACAATACTGTAGATCTCTACATTTTGTCTCAGAGTCCTGAAAACAACACTGTAGATCTCTACATTTTGTCATAGAGCCCAGAACACAACACTGCAGATCCCGACATTTTTCAGAGAGCCCTGAACACTTAACATTTTTCCAGACAAGGAATAGTCATGCTACAAACTAATATTATATAACAATTGGACACAACGCTCTAACTCTTTATTTACAACAAACTAAATTACAACACAGTCCTTGAACACATTTCCTGCATGTAATTCTCTATTCTGATCTCAAAGTATTTGACATAATTATTGACTCTCAAATCCAAATTATAATGCATCATACATTACTCTGATGCATATATATTGCACATATTTATACTCCACGATATAGGCCTAACAGTTTGATAGAGTAACTAAACACAGTAATTTTATACTCTCTAGTGTCTGCTTCAAGGACCCCCCTCCCCAGCAGTTAAACATACGCTTTATCACCTGATTGAAGTTGTTCTCAGATCACAAATAATATAATATAATATAATACAGGGGTCTCAAACTCGCGGCCCGCCAGACGATATTTTGTGGCCCCCCACTTGATATTAAAGTTAAGTGATAGTGCGGCCCGCACGTTTTTCTCATGCACCCTGGGAGTTTTATAGTTTTTGTCACCTGTGGGCTACCATACCTCAGGATCTGCCATTTCCCAGCATGTAAGGCACTCATGGATTCTGGCACACCATTCAGTGGTGAGAAGTATGTTGCAGGAAAGAATTTGATCACAGGTTTGCAGATTTCAAGAAACACAGAACCACCTTTCAAATATTTGCTGACCCTTTCTTCAATGTGGAAGATGTCTCTCCTGTGCTTCAAATGGATCTAATTGACATAAGTGTAATTCTGAACTCAAAGCCAAGTTCAGGGAGGTGAGTGGAAAAGCAGACAAGCTTGGACAGTTTTTGAGAGAATTGCCCCTTACCTTCCCTGAGCTTTCCACGATGTTCAAGCGGACCAAGTGCCTTTTGGGGAGCACCTATCTGTGTGAATAGCTCTTCTCCACCATGAACTTGAATAAGTCAAAATTCAAGGACAAACTTACTGATGAGCATCTTTAAGCCATACTGAGGGTCACAGTGGCTTCCTCCCTGAAGCCAAATGTGTCTGAGCTGTGTAAGAGGAAGTGTTGCCAGGTCTCTGGCAGCAGGGAATAATGATGCAGCCCAGCTTCACCCAGATTTTACTTCCAGTGGCCCCCAGGCAAAATGAGTTTAAGACCCCTGATATAATATAATATAATCATGAATGATATAATCATGAATACCAATGTTCGCCAAGTAATGTGATCCTCCTAAATTCGTCAGAGGAATGAAGCAAGAATAATAAAAATCTACGTCTATTACGTCTATTAGCACACATAATTATAAAACCTCTAAACCAGATGCCTAAAGGCTTTCTTTAAATCTTTATATCAGAAGTCGTCTAGATATCTTCCTTCAGATTTTTATATCCAAAGTAATCTAGAAATCTTCCATCAAATCATATAAATCATATTTCATAAGTCAGAAATCATATAAAATATTTCCTGGAAATCTGTATATCAGAAGTCACCTTCCCTGTTAATAAAAGTCTTCCCTCGGATCTGTAATTAAGTCAGTTTATAAGTTTGAATCCTTTATTTCACACAATCTACATATCTGATTAAGTGATTAGACAAATTCGCATTACAATTATTTCACAGATGCATGCAGTCTTATTTACTCTCCAGTAAGTGAGGACAATGTGTTTGTTTGTAACTGTGTATATAAACGTACGCACTAACCGACAGAGTGTGTGACAGAGACGCATTTCTGTGCTTCTTCTTATTTATCGATGTCGTTAACTTTACAGCTTACAACATTCGTTTGCTACAGAAGTAGACATTGAAAAAACACCTAGTAAGAGGGGAAAGAAATCAAGTTACGCTTTCAAAATGTATCCCGCACAGACACACATTGCGCCCGAAACCCTTTAACTTGCACACTATCCTGAATGTTTTATTGGGAAGGCAATTAGGGGCGGGTGTGCTGTGCACGGAGCTGCCACACGGTCAGACGTTGTGCATGCAACCTTCCGATTACGGTCGGTTCCGTAGCTGAAAGCCAGAGAGTTCGGGTTTCCACGAGAAAGTATTCGCAGGAGTAGGAGAGGTGGGGGGGGGGGAGAGAAGAAATTTTCTGTTTTCACATCAGAGGCGAGAAATGGATTGTCATTGTTATCTCTTCTAGCCATTGAAATGCATTGTGTCCACTTGGACATATACCGCATAATCAAAACAATATATTATTATGAATAAACACTTTTATATAAAGTCAAAATTATACACACAATATTTTAAAGGAAGGTTGGCGCGCACGCCGTTGTGTATGTCGGGGGTGGGTGGGGGGGCTCCGGTTCAATGAGCTTGTTCGGTTGTAGCACCGAGCCAGTTTATGTTGACCTTCAGCACTAGAAATAGAACATTAGTTTTCGTTTGGTACCTGCAGATTGAAAAGATGGCTGTGCCTTTCACTGGAACTCGCAGCTAAGTAACTGAGTCCTTGTCTCGTCACCAGCGCAGGCAGTGTTGCCTCCCTTTTTCATCAAGTTCCCTTTGGCAGCCCTTAATCTTGAACTGCAAGAGGTCAATGAGTGTGGGGTCTGCAGTGCCAGGTCTGGGTGTTCGAGTGAGAGTGGATGTCTGCAAGTGTTTCAGGTCAAACGATAAAAAAAAATAATAAATTGTGGCAGGCTGGCACGCGAGATTGAGTGAGACTGGGAGTGAACAAGAGAATGAAAGTGTGAGAGACATTCTTGGTACGGAATTTGTTCTGGCACGCAGAGTCAAAAGCATGATAGTCCTGCGAGATTCTCGTAAGCAATGGGAGGGGGGGGGAGGCTACTGGAAAGGACAAGATAGTTCTGATAGAACTGTACACAGTGGGTACTGACAAGCACATGACTGCCCTGCTGGACTGGTGAGAGTTTACAGATGTATTGATAAAGAAGTTAGTACTTCTATGTAGGGAGTACTGGAAAAGGCAAGACAGACTTATTAGACACTCGTATATAGGCGATATTAACAGGACAAGACAGACTTATTAGATACTCGTGTATAGGCGATATTAACAGGACAAGACAGACTTATTAGATACTCGTGTATAGGCGATATTAACAGGACAAGACAGACTTATTAGATACTCGTGTATAGGCGATATTAACAGGACAAGACAGACTTATTAGATACTCGTGTATAGGCGATATTAACAGGACAAGACAGACTTATTAGATACTCGTGTATAGGCGATATTAACAGGACAAGACAGACTTATTAGATACTCGTATACCTGCGATTTTAACGTAGGACAACACAGTCCTGTTTGAAACTTCTATACAGGCGATATTAACATAGGACAAAGCATGTCTGTAGATACTTCTATACAGGCGATAATAACATAGGACAAAACAGGTCTGTAGATACTTCTATACAGGCGATAATAACATAGGACAAAACAGGTCTGTAGATACTTCTATACAGGCGATAATAACATAGGACAAAACAGGTCTGTAGATACTTCTATACAGGCAATATTAACATAGGACAAAACAGGTCTGTAGATACTTCTATACAGGGAATATTAAATTAGGACGAGAAGTCCTGTTGGATACAGACTATATAAGCATATGACAAGACAGTCCTGTTAGATACTGATATAAATTCAGTATATGTATCGATAAAGAAGACAGTCCTGTTAGATACTGATATAAAGTCAGTATATGTATTGATAAAGAACAAGACAGTCCTTTTAGATACTGATATAAAGTCAGTACATGTATCGATAAAGAACAAGACAGTCCTGTTAGATACTGATATAAATTCAGTATATGTATCGATAAAGAAGACAGTCCTGTTAGATACTGATATAAAGTCAGTATATGTATTGATAAAGAACAAGACAGTCCTGTTAGATACTGATATAAAGTCAGTACATGTATCGATAAAGAACAAGACAGTCCTGTTAGATACTGATATAAAGTCAGTATATGTATTGATAAAGAACAAGACAGTCCTGTTAAATACTGATATAAAGTCAGTATATGTATCCTCTCACCATTCATCAGTTCTTGCTCTCTTGGCGTATTTGCTCTTCGTACAAACCAGTAAGAGAGTACAATAGTAACAAGCATACTGCCAGCAATTTATTCTATACATCATACCATTGTTAGATCTTTCTTTCTATTATTTTTTCAAAATTCATCAACAAATTTCTCTTAGATTTCTAACAATTTCAACAGACGATGCCTAAGTCAATTCATCACGCATGACGTCAGGACGAATGAACGCATGTATTCTAAAAGTTTGTGTGTGTATGTGTGTGTGTGTGTGTGTGTGTGTGTGTGTGTGTGTGTGTGTGTGTGTGTGTGAGTGTGTGTGTGTGTGTGTGTGTGTGTGTGTGTGTGTGTGTGTGTGTGTGTGTGTGTGTGTGTACAAACAAAAGGCGAGCATCTTACTTATAAAATCCCCATTATGGTGTAGAATTCCAGCGCTTAAATTCACCTAGCGGTAGCATAATTCTCTCCCATACACCTGAGTCATAGCAGAACCGTAATTTTGCGACCGGATACATATAATTAACAATCGGAATCCAATAAAGATCGGAGCTCTGATTTCAAAAGGGCTGCTTTTGGAATTAACCATTTTCGTCTGACAACCGGATGACCTCGGATGACAGCAGAGCAAATTTGAAATGTCACGCTGAGCTACAACAAAGGTCATCTTTAACAAGCGTCTACCTGTCTATAATTAGAATCTGCACTACTCAGTAACCAAGGTGAACTTCAACGTTAACTGTGACGTATGCAACAACAGTGGAGAATTACGTCATGGCACTACTGCCTTCTACTAGTTATGGTTTATTTCACTGTCTTTAATAGAAATTGTGATTTCACAGTAAAGGGCGAGAACTGCAGAGTAACGAGCCGTGGTAGTTAGTGGCTGTCATGCATGTCAGTTTGACAGAATTAAAATCTCGCGCGAGTTATAGATGCGAAAAGTTTTTGTACTATTGATTCAGCAAAATTATTTCGGTGTTTACATCTCTAGTTATAAAATAAAAGAGAGTTGTTTTTTAAAAAAATAACAACATGTTTTTGCTTTCATTACTTAAACATATTTGTTTGAGGTTTTTTTTATTTTTACGATCGATGTCCTCATGTAAAGACACCGTCATTTACTGAGGAATTAAGTCAAAATCTACAGTATAGGATGTCAACAGCAGAATTGCACATCCTGTAAAAAGGTTCATGTGTGTAGAGTATATATTAATTAAATTGATTGTGAAGGTAAAATTCATTTGATAAAGAAAGTACTTTTGTTGATTTGGAGGTTGGTGAGGTAGATAATATTTTGGCAACAGTGGCCGCCGAACTGTTCGCTAACTGTCACCTTGGCGGACAAGAAGGCACTAAAGATTTATGAGTTACACTTAAACTCATTTAAAGGGAAACTACTTGAATGTACTACAGTTATTCGGCCGAAAATATAGAAAGAATGTTGTTAGGCAAGTCCATTCCGGCTTCGAACATCAAATTGGTTCTCCTCCCCCATCCCGCCTTAGCTCTGAAGTAAATTTTCTCTGTTATAAATTCAAAACTAATAATTCCATTTGCATGGGACCAGTTTTCTTTATTGACGATAACCTTAACATCATGATTTCAATTCTATCTTATTGTTTGCTTGTGTTTTGTATTTTTTCTTTATTGCTATATTTTATCTTTCTTTGATTACTATACGTTTAAGGAAAATTAAACCGCAAAAATGTCTCTTATCTGAATGTCCAATATATATTTTATTTCCTTAAATGCAATAAATCATCCCGGTGATGCAAAAATTCCTTTATTTTAATATAGCAAGTTATTTTGTAAATCAGGAAAAAAGCAAAGAACATCATTACTACTCCACCTAGTGTCCAATCAATGAAAATGTCTGGGTCGATAGTTTGGAAAATTTTTAATGAAAGGTGAAGGTTAAAAGGGTATTTATATGATTTGAATGTCTGAGTTGTTCTCCCAGTAAGAATTTTCTTTGACATGGGGAGATAACCTCTGCCTTCTTAACTAATCGGAAAAAATAACTGCTGATACTAATTTCTCATGTCGAGGGTGTTAAGGAAGGGGTGGGTTTTAAAAGTGGACATCTGGATTATTAAGAATGTACAATATTGCGTTGTAACCTGAAAATCTGATCACCTTCCTGAAAAATCAACTTAATGAGTATACATTAAGACAACTTAGATGCAAACGAGTTGTCTGTGCGGTTACGTCCCCCTCCCTCCTTGCGTCTGCAGACTTCCAGTACGTGAATATTTGCTTAGACCCGTGGCTTTGTCGGTGGCGGAAACTTTTATTGAAAGCTTACTGTGTGTCGTCGTGATTTCGTAAGTGTGTGTCGTCGTGATTTCGTAAGTGTGTGTCGTCGTGATTTCGTAAGTGTGTGTCGTCGTGATTTCGTAAGTGTGTGTCGTCGTGATTTCGTAAGTGTGTGTCGTCATTATTTCGTAAGTGTGTGTAGGTATGTTCAAATAGAAGATCATTTCTACCACTGTACACGTACAGAAATTAAATTTTCCCATTTCACTGATGAACGAACCGCGGCCTTGTAGGGTTGCATATCTGTATTAGTTTAACCGTGTTTATTAGCAGGCCAAAAGGTCATTATATATGGAATAAACTTGGTTTATCTGCTAGTCTCATTTGTATGCATGAAAGTTCAACATCAGAGATACATTGTGCTCAGCCGGACGGTAACGTCACTGAAGTTCGGTCAAATAGGATTAGACAGTTCACTCATTAGTGCACACTCTGTACTTTGGGCATGAAGGGACGTACGCATGGACGCATACACTGACACATCACCAATACACACCTTCCTAAACACACTTAATCTTGCATATTTCCATAGGCACACATCACCAATACACACCTTCCTAAACACACTTAATCTTGCATATTTCCATAGGCACACATCACCAATACACACCTTCCTAAACACACTTAATCTTGCATATTTCCATAGGCACACATCACCAATACACACCTTCCTAAACACACTTAATCTTGCATATTTCCATAGGCACACTCAAGCATACATACACACTCAGTCATAAATAAGCACACTCTGTCTTACATAACTCTCATACTCACTTTTACACTCTCATATCTGAGTACTCTGAAAAACACACACTCAGGACAATAACACACGCTCACACACACACACACACACACACACACACACACACACACACACACACACAAGCACATTTTCATCTTTCATGCACGCAAACACCTACATTCACACATTTCGTGAAAGCGAAAGTTGACATCCAATCCTCTCAATTCAAGCTTTAAAGTTTTTTTAATTTAAAACCACACCCATCACTGTGGCGTGTGTAGCCATTATTTAAACGATGTCGTGTACAGTAGGTAGACGTGTGTCAATAGATATTATTTAAACGATGTCGTGTACAGTAGGTAGACGTGTGTCAATAGACATTACTTAAACGATGTCGTGTACAGTCTGTAAACGTGTCAATCAAAGACGCTACTCGAACGGTCACTCGCGCGATCAGTGATATTGATAGGAGTCAGTATCAGTTTTAATTTTAACTGAACTTGAACCTCATAATTAATTTCCCTCTCTAGAAATTTTGCAATGATAAGATGCAGTAGAGACAGTTTGTTTCCTTAGTTACTTATGATGATAACTGTTCACCATACTATTATTATTGTCTATTATAACCCAAAATCAGATGATTAGGTTTAAGCACATGTATATAATTGCTTAAGTCCAGCAATACATCAAAAACACATCGTTGACTCACAACTTCCAATTTCCTGTATCTCTTTGAGTCTGATAAGATGATTAAAGACTTCAACATTTTAATAAAATAAAAACGTAAGCTTCATTTAAATCTTCCCATTTTCATATCCTCGTAAGAATAACATGACCCTTGTTTCCAAGTGTTATTTCTGACAAGCGGTTCTATTCAAACAGGTCTTGGTAAATTTGTTTTCAGGCTGTCTCAAATAGTTGACTTTGTTTGAATTTACTGGCACAGTGTTGTCAGTGTCGATACGCCCGATCGAACTTGAAGCCTGGGATTATTTCTGGCAGTCCTGTTCTCAAGAGCAGAGGTTCTGTGGTGGCCCTTTAGGAAATTATGGTGTTCTAAATCTCACCAGCTCTCGTAGTAGTTCCATAACTCTCCTCAGACGAAAACTTTCCTGGAACAATCACTCGGGGAAATCACCTCAGGAATTCCAGAAATCATTATTAAAATAAATTTAAAAGTTGTAAGGAAAGGCCGAGTGTAAATAAAGATTCGTCCAAGAATTTGAACTGCTCATTGGTTAAATTCCTTAAGTTAAATGGTAGCTCACGACAGTTCTATATATAGAAACAATTTTTACTATGCCCAGTGATGGATGCCCTCTTTGTGATTTGTAGAAATTGTAGTAATAATTGATTTTTTTGTCACTTTATTTTATTAACTGTTATAGAACAGTTCGAAGTTACAATTGTGGTTTCGATGTATTATTACAGTTATTAAAAACATGTATAATTCAATATGGCAATGTTAATTATCAATTTTTGCACCGCTCAAACAGCATTTTCTACCTCAAACTATATATTATCTACCATGCATTGCCAATTAAATATCTAGATATTAGATCTACTTGTATATTTACAAATAACATAAGGACACATTTCAAAATTAAAGACTAACATAGATTTCCAATTAACATCTAAGCATTATACAAACAGTTAATTAACAAATAGCATCAAAAACACCATTTCAAAATCAAGCCTAACACAAAAAAGTGTAGTGTTAAACAAGACAGGTTTATTTACCACATTTTCCGATCTTCATTCAGTTAACTCATCAGTAAATTAATTCGAAGACTTCTTTCTTCAACTGTAAAATGACAGAATAGGTTTAAGATTTTTCCTAGACGTAATTGGTCCACCTTGTGTGATGTTGGTGATCGCTAATCGACTGTACAATTTCCACTCTGGCCTTCATATACTTCCCAGTGCTAATAGCATGAACCCTTTACGCCTCATTGATTTACAACAAAGATTAAGTACAATCATGTCCATCTACACATTAAGCGCGCACGTGCATGCGTGTGTGTGTGTGGATGATGGATGCAGGAAGTCTGGTGTAAAATAGTTTCACAATTACGTGTTCTATTAGTAGATTCAGGTACAAAAATTCTTTACTCAGAATGATTGCTGTATCTGTAGATATGAGTAAATCGAGCATTCCTCGGAAAAGCGATATACACATAGTTAATTACTGTCAATGTAAGCTATTCAGGATTTGTCATTCGATGTATATGTTTGCATATGTACATATAAATAGAATAACTGTATCTCTGTGATTAAAATTACAAGCCAAGAAAAGATAACCGCTCGAGGAGCATATATAGAGAACTCTGAACTAAATAACTGTTTTTATATACCACAAAATTACAGACGTCTGCAAAGGTTAATCACTTCTGTGCTGAGAACTACATAATCCTGCAATAGCTATTGTCTTCTATGTCAAGAACTACATAATCCTGCAATAGCTATGTCAAGAACTACAGAAACCTGTAATAGCTAATCTTTTCTGTGGCATTAATATAGAGCTCTGCAGTAGCTAATCTTTTCTATGCCATTGATACAGAACTCTGCAATAACTCATCTGAACTCTGCAATAGTTCTTCTCTTCTATACCATTAACACAGAATTCTGCATTAGCTAATATTTTCTATGCCATTAATACAGAACTACAATATTTAATTTTTTTCTATACCATTAATACACAATCTTTTCTTTGCCATTAATATAGAACTCATCAATACCTAATCATTTTCATGCCATTAATACAGAACTCTGCAATAGCTAATCTCTTCTTTGTCATTAATACAGACCTCTGCAATAGATCATGCTTTATATGCCCACAACAATATGATTCTTCAATATCTAAACTTTTCTATGCCCAGAATTACAGAAACTTGCAGTAGCTACTTTCTTCTATACCAGAAATAGAGAATTCTACAATAGCTAATTTTATCTGTGCCAAAAATTATTGAAAAGTGCAGCTATTTAGCGTCGTCGACATAATTTTACAACAGTGAATGTTATGTGTGGATATGATTTGCAAACTGTTTTACGTTATGTGTGGATATGATTTGCAAACTGTTTTATGTTATGTGTGGATATGATTTGCAAACTGTTTTATGTTATGTGTGGATATGATTTGCAAACTGTTTTATGTTATGTGTGGATATGATTTGCAAACTGTTTTACGTTATGTGTGGATATGATTTGCAAACTGTTTTATGTTATGTGTGGATATGATTTGCAAACTGTTTTATGTTATGTGTGGATATGATTTGCAAACTGTTTTATGTTATGTGTGGATATGATTTGCAAACTGTTTTACGTTAGTTGTGGATATAATGTGTACCCGGTATTAGCTTTGCTTTGAAAATGCATCGTCTTGAGAAAGCCAATCAAAGCTGTGCACGCAATTATCGAACTCTTTAAACTAAGTGTTAGTGGACGGTAAAATAGTGTATGTAGATGGAATCCTACACACACACACACACACGCGCGCGCGCGCGCGTACATACATACACGCACACACAGACAAACAAACAAACACGCCAAGTATTCGATTGTATAGTAATTAATCTAGTGTTAGAACAGAAATGGACAACGTTATGCGAGATTAGACGAGCGCTTTCAGGAGTGAGTGATGTATTGTTAATTATTGTCAGTTTATTATTTAATGACCTTTGTCAGTTTATTACTTAATGTCCTTTGTCAGTTTGTTATTTACTACAAATGTCATTTGTCGGTTAGTTATTTATTACAGGTGTCATTTGTCACTTTGTTATTTAGTACAAATGTCATTTGTTAGCTTGTTATTTAGTACAAATGTCGTTTGTCGGTTAGTTATTTAGTACAGGTGTCATTTGTCTGTTATTTAGTAAAGATGTCCTTTGTCAGTTTGTTATTTAGTATAAATGTCCTTTTTTTGGTTAGTTATTTAGTACAGGTGTCATTTGCCAGTTTGTTATTTAGTACAGATGTCCTTTGTTGGTTTGTTATATAGTACAAATGTCTTTTGTCAATTTTTTATTTAGTACAAATGTCCTTTGTCAATTTATTATTAGTACAAATGTCCTTTGTCAGTTTCTTATTTAGAACAAATACTATTTGTCAATTTATTATTTAGTACAGATGTCCTTGTTCAAATTTGTTATTTACTATTAATTTTTGTATATCGGTATTGCAAACGGCGGGAGACAAGGGAAATTATCCATTCCTCCTGTTATTATAATGTGACGGGCACGCCACCTAGTTAATAAAAATTATTATTATTAATTAATCTTTCATAACTAATTGCAAATGTTGAGAATATTAATTTTATTATAAATGATCCTCAAATAGACACCACTCGTCTATCACTTGGTGGATATGAGGGCGCTGTTAACGTTTTCTCTATTCCACAACATTAAACAACACTTACAGTCACAATATTTCCGTGAGTGGAACACTTCTTACTAAAGGAGAAGACAAATCCGACTTTAATCTATATTTAGTGAGCCCCCACCCACCCACTTCCTTCTCCAGCATAAGAATATCAAATTCAATATATGTAAGAAGGTCAGTAAATTTAACAATAAATTTATTAAAAGAAAAAATCAAATATACATATGACAGTTATAATTAAATAGATAACTAAACACATTATTCTATGAACTCACATTCTGATAACTATAGTTTACAGTCTGTCTCTACATATATATAATAATAATAATATAATTACAGTACAACAACAGAGTCGATACAGGTTGCAGGTTAATCCTATCAGAGAATAGAAATGGAGTTATTAGAGGTAGGTTATTGTAATCTTTTACATAACCTGGATTAAGCACTGCTTCAGCAGTCTTTCACTGGCTTTGCAACAATGTCACGATGTCAAAATGTCTGCATGTCACCACATGTCTCCTGGCCTTGCAACAATGTCACGATGTCAAAATGTCTGCATGTCACCAAATGTCTCCTGGCCTTGCAACAATGTCACGATGTCAAAATGTCTGCATGTCACCACATGTCTCCTGGCCTTGCAACAATGTCACGATGTCAAAATGTCTGCATGTCACCACATGTCTCCTGGCCTTGCAACAATGTCACGATGTCAAAATGTCTGCATGTCACCACATGTCTCTCGCCACAGCATGAAAAATATTGCTGCGCACTTTCCTCTCAAACCACTTGAGCACTCCACTCACCGTGTCTGTTTCTTCAAGCAGAACATGATAAAAAAAAATTCTGGTGCCTTCAATATACCAGAATTTTCAAGAATGTACCCAGCTTATTTGTTGTGATACATCAAAAGTGTGTAGCATACTCCCTTATGCTTACATATGACACAACAGATGTTTCACACACATCTCCCCAGTCACTCAGGTTTATAACTGGTGAACACGTAGACTTGAAACTTGAAGCTTGAAACTCAACACACAAGAATCAAAAGGTGAAACTTGTCAATGAAAGGCCACTTGTTCACTGCAACATATGATTAAGGAGCAAACCTAAGTTTCCTGTTTATCACAATATAATTCCATTCTATCTTACACTCCATCCTCAACTTACAATTTCCTGTATCAGTATTTATTAGCGTGATACACACATAGTAAAATAAATACAGCATATCAAACAATGTCAAGTGTTAGCACACAACATGTGTGCAGCTTAGTTCAAACATTTGAAGAAATAAAAATCAATTCACTTAGTACATAAGTATAACATATCAATGGCGATAATGCATGAAATGTTTCCAAGTCCATTCTCTCTCAACCAGTCAGTTTTCAAGGTAATGACTGCTTTTCAAAGCTGGACTTTCTCTTTCAAATTCAAAAGTGATCAGAGAGTGGAGTTTTCTACAGCAAGAAAACTCCTTAATCTCAGCCCATTGGCTGGTCTCGTTCTCATAAATCATAATCATTGGTTAAAAGAAAACTACTCACTCAGTTTGCATTAAGTCAGAAATCTAGAATATTTTTGCCTCGAGCTCTTTACTTCAACTCAGACACTTTCAAAAATAACACCATAAGGAGTGCCCTACGGTCGGGTCACTCTGACAATTCAACAACCTATACAATGATTACATTTTGAAACAGGGATAGGCAAATTTACTCTGTCGCATATAGTAACTGCTCATTATATTTGAGCCTAACGTTGTGAATTTTCTCTGAAGAAATAAAAGAACTGAACACTTCTAACACTGGAACTTGCCATTTTGCCATTACTGCTGTGAGAGTACGCGCTGAAAATATCTCTCCAACGTACTCTTCTGCCGACGCCTGAGCCATGTCTGCAAACACCCCGGACCATGGTCTGTGAGTGTTGACATGGTTCCAGACAAATGTATCCTTGCAGCCCTTGGGCGACAGACGACGTCATATCCCAAGAGTTCCTGTAGACGGTTGTCAGCCGTGTCTTACACCAAACAGGCGACGTTCAGAGTTGAAATGTATTGCCGCCTGGCTAGCTTCAGAGTCGAAATGTAAAGTCTAATCTTCCGTTTGTTGACATTTCCTAATATCCTTTCATACTGCATGAAGTTTGAAAAAAAATAAAACTTGAGCATTGTAGCTCATGCAGGACTTGCAAATATTAATACTGTACCCTAATCTCAATTTGTTTTAACGTTGGCTGTGTGTTCCAGAATAAATTGCTTCCTACCAATTTACTCGTTAGTTAAATTCAGAATGGACAAAGTCATTTTGAACATTTTTAATGACAAATCTCAAATTCGTTTGGCGAGGAAATGTAATTGTTCCCACATATTGATACCAGAATCGATCACATCTTGTTCTTGTTTTGTAAAACACTTTTAGCTCAATAATCAGACCATACCTTTAACATCGAGCAAATAGATCCATTCACAACCACCAGCCCGAACATAGCCAAGAGTAGGATTGTTTGATGAGTTATATTTATTTTAGTGTTAATGCAATTCAATTATCGTTTCACACAGTACGATCTTCTCTTCAAACGTTTCTATTTTAAGACTGCTTGACGCAGTTTCTAACATAAACCGAAACATATTTTCAACAGCTAGATAAAATTGATAGATCCACTCCCTTTCGCCCAAGTTTCATTTAATAAAACACATGTATATGTCAATGCAAAGTTAAATAAAAATTAAAACATGATGAATACTTTTTTCATTTTAAGTTCACATAAATCTCAAATAAAACTTGGGCGTAATTTGCATACTATGCGTCATCAGTAACAATATACCTTTGCGTCATCAATGACATGTTATTACGTCGTCGACAACAATTTGGTCTGTTCTCTATCATTTCTTATTAATCGCATTGTTGTTTCATAGAAGGTTCCACATTTACGCTGTCTCGTGTAATATTTCTAATTCTGCATGTGTTCTTGTGATATACGAATTCCACACGTGTTCCTCAGCCAGTGTACAACTCTCGTTTCAGTTCGTCCTTGTGTGTCGTAATTTGGTTTATTACGTATTACTCAGATGTAGCAGTCTCTTCCACAAACGTTCTTCAATGTGTGAATGTAACAGCTCCTATCTTAAACTTACACCTTCAAGGTCTAATATGTCCGACTCCACGTCAGACGTAACAGTTCCGGTTGTTCATGTATTTTCAGCGTAGATTCCACAAGTGCTGTTAAGTGTATTAATTCTAATTCCATAACTCATCCATACAATGTTATTCGGAAACGATGGGAAGGGGGGTGGGGGTGGTAACTCAATAACTTACCCGCTGGCATCAGATCAATAAATGTGGGCCGACCTCAAATCGACCGCGTCGAGTTGTATATGTAAATAGCACAATCTATAAAATCCCATTATTTATTCAACAACACATAAGCACCAAATTATTTTCATCATTTATTCAGACATAAATACAAACAACAGATACAATATAATCCCATTGCTCGCTCTACAATAAGAAAAATAGCTCTAAACTTCATTTAACAAAATATTGATAATAATTATGATGCTTAATACTGGCTCTACAGTCACGCAAGCCTAATTTCAATTTAATTAAATACATTTAATAATAGTAAAAATATTTAAACGTCAGGCCGGCAAGTATAAAAGACAAATATGTAAAAACTCTTTATCATGCAAAGTGAACACTGGTCAACCGGTCAACCATTGCAAACTTAAGACGGGGTACGTCAGTGTGATTTAATTCCACCATTGCCACCACTACTTTATCTTGTAGTTTATCCATAATTCCACCATTGCCACCACTACTTTATCTTGTAGTTTATCCATAATTCCACCATTGCCACCACCACTTTATCTTATAGTTTATCCATAATTCCACCATTGCCACCACCACTTTATCTCGTAGTTTATCCATAATTCCACCATTGCCACCACTACTTTATCTTGTAGTTTATCCATAATTCCACCATTGCCACCACCACTTTATCTTATAGTTTATCCATAATTCCACCATTGCCACCACTACTTTATCTTGTAGTTTATCCATAAGCTTACGAGTATTTATTTTCTTTTAAATGTTATCATAGTCATCATATTTTGTGATTGTAATGTTTTGAATATTATTTAAAACGTCAAATACTCGTATTTTTGTCATTGTAATGTTTTTAATATTATTTAAAACGTCAAATACTCGTATTTTTGTCATTGTAATGTATTTAATATTATTTAAAACGTCAAATACTCGTATTTTTGTCATTGTAATGTTTTTAATATTATTTAAAACGTCAAATACTCGTATTTTTGTCATTGTAATGTATTTATTATTATTTAAAACGTCAAATACTCGTATTTTTGTCATTGTAATGTATTTATTATTATTTAAAACGTCAAATACTCGTATTTTTGTCATTGTAATGTATTTAATATTATTTAAAACGTCACATGCTCGTATTTTTGTCATTGTAATGTATTTAATATTATTAAATACGCGTGATGCCTGACATCACTGAAGTGTGGGTGGACGTGCATCTGGCCACGTTAGGGTTGTAAGCCTCTTTATAACATTTTTTTTAAAAAACCAATGCCACACTGACAGTACACTTTTTTCTTTTGAACAATCAAACTTTTCATCAGATATAAGAGTGTGACTAAAGCGCATAGTCATCGCACCATTCAGAGAAGATTAATTGTAAGCCCTTACCCAAGTAAGCGTGTCGTCTAAGAGATGTTTCAGTTTAATAAATTTATTTTTTTTAGCTATATTTATCTGCATAATAGAACTAATCCTCACCCTAACCCACTGTGCTATCGAATAAAGCACACGCTTAAAATTGTAGTAAATAAGTCAGGGTCTGACTCCAAAATATATATAGTAATATAAATATATATATTACTGCTAAAAAAAAAAAAACGTTTTGGAGTCAGCAAAAGAATCCACAGCACTTTGTCTACAAGCGCCATGATGAACCTTGACCTTGCAGGGAAAGGGCAGCTCTGTAACTCAACTTCCGATTGTCAAACAATGATTCAATAAATATTCTTTTTTAACTTTTGGAACGGCACCGGATGTCTGAAGGGTGGATGACGACAACCACAGAGGACCCTGTCGTCAGTGGGTGAGGTTGCAAGGTCAACTCAGTACAAGGCATCATTATTGCCATTGGAACAAGTTGAGCCAAGTCGGCCATGTAAACGGGCTGATTATGGTATGATCGATTTTAAACAAGCCGTACAACTGTGATCGTTCATTCCGGCATTCAGTGACATATGCAGGAGCTAGTCCTAGCTTGCTTGACCGCCTCGGCACGTGATAATCGTGCGGAAACTGCGGAAGTCAAAATCTTTGCGTGGTTAAGGGTGATAGAAGGCACTACAAACAGGAAATTGTGCTCCCATTGGCGAAATTCTACACACGATGTTGAGCCGAAGTTTTCCTCTCGCAGTAATCAAGAGGCAGTCCGAGAGTGAGAAAAATGACCTATAACTGACCAGCACCGGGATACCCGCGTTTCAGGCTGTATGACACAATGTGAAGACGCCTCATGGAACAAGTTCAGTGTGCCAATGTCATTATATACTATCATGGTAATTCTGGCTTGCAAACATTTGCAATATTGCAATGCTATATGTATGTGTGTGATTTAGCTCAGTATATACTGTCGTGGTAATTCTGGCTTGCAAACATTTGTAATATTGCAATGCTATATGTATGTGTGTGATTTAGCTCAGTATATACTGTCGTGGTAATTCTGGCTTGCAAGAAATTGCAGTGTTGCAATGCTATCCGTGTGTGTGATTTAACTTGTGTATAAATGCCTAGAATATCACATATTCACATCTTTGACACTTTTTATTAAAATCATTATTTTAAGTTTGATGTTGGTTTGCAAGTATGTGCTTTTTAATAACTGTTTGGACCACCTTCAGACCTGAGGTCGACGTAAGGTTGGGTTGTCTACTTCCTGTGTATATATGTTAGTTACAAAATAATATTTGTTTTAAAAAACACAGTGGGGCAAATCTAATTTGACAGTAGATTTATTAAAGAAATTGTCGGATAAAAGTATGGGGTATAAACGGACACAATCATGACTAGTTAAATTACTCCAATCATATTTGGTTTGCATAGGGGACACATTCAAAATAAAATATACATGTCTGCTTTGCTAAAAGACACAACATAAAATCCCTTTATGACAAGTTATGTTTGAAATTGGGCACAGTCATGATAAAAGGACAAAATTAATTAGCATGCGGTCACAGTGGAAAGTAAGTTTTAGACGTGTTTGATTTGCAAATGGACATAGTGAAGATGAAAGGAAATTGTCAGACAAGCGTAAATTTGCATGCGAGTATAATGCAATATAGCTTTCAGACACGTTATATGTTTAAGTGCTTTGAAGTTGTCAGGATGAAAGGTCATCATTCGGATATGGGCATATTTCACAATAGCTTTCAGACAAGTTAGATTTTCAAGTGCTTTGAAGTCAGGATGAAGATCGTCATTTGGAAGTGAACTCAATGCACAATTACTTTCAGGATAGTTAGATTTTCAAGTGCATTGAAATTGTCTAGATAAAAAAAAGCACCATTTAGATGTATACAGTATTAAACAGCTATCAGAGAATATAGATTTTCAAATGCTTTAAACAGTTAAATAACATCGTTTTGATGCAGACACAATGTAAAATAGTTTGCAGACAAGTTAACAATAAGAGAGGGTAGCTATAGATACAATTCCAACACTATTCCTATTATTTCCTATTTTACTCATTAATTTCTATTTCACTCTTATTAATTTCTATTTCACTCTTATTAATTTCTATTTCACTCTTATTAATTTCTATTTCACTCTTATTAATTTCTATTTCATTCTTATTAATTTCTATTTCACTCTTATTAATTTCTATTTCACTTTTATTAATTTCTATTTCACTCTTATTAATTTCTATTTCACTCTTATTAATTTCTATTTCATTCTTATTAATTTCTATTTCACTCTTATTAATTTCTATTTCACTCTTATTAATTTCTATTTCACTCTTATTAATTTCTATTTCACTCTTATTAATTTCTATTTCACTTTTATTAATTTCTATTTCACTCTTATTAATTTCTATTTCATTCTTATTAATTTCTATTTCAATCTTATTAATTTCTATTTCACTCTTATTAATTTCAACATTATTCCTATTATTTCCTACTTCACTCATTAATTTCTAAACACTATTTCTATTAATTCCGACGTTATTTCTCTTATGTCTACTCTTATTAATTTCAATATTATTCATATTAATTTCTACTTTTATTCCTTCAGATGACTACCTTAATGATGTTTCCTACATTATTCCTATTAATTTCTATAAATCAGTTCTTTCAGTATCAATAGTTCTACATTAATCTTTCCAATTTCTACAAATTGTCATTCAGTTTACTGCGCACTAAATATAAACTTATTTTATAATTCTTACCAAAAATTTCCATTCTTGGAAGTAAATGTATAGTTTTATGGATCTTCTTTAATTTCTAAAGTAATAGACTACTGACACAGAAATTTAAATAAGAAAAATTAAATTCAAAAACTTTGTTCATAAAACTAGCCAAATGAGAACGTTGGTAATTGAATTATTCGTTTGTTTTAAACCTTTGTCACATATATATTTATTCCTATGAGAGAAGGTTAATTAAACTGTTCTTTTGTCTAAAGCGTTTTCAAAAAAATAATCCTATGAGAGAAGGCTAATTAGACTGTTCTTTTGTCTAAATTGTTTTCAACAATTAAAAATGAATGTATAATATATTAGGAAACGGCTAAGTTACTATAGTATTATGCTTGAATGTAGTGTTTATTTTCAAATATAGTTTTGTGGCGATACATAACAAAAAATGTTATTGCAGCACTTATACAATTCTGTGATATAGTTTGTTTGTTTTTTCAAAAATATGCAGCATTTATAAAACGTTTTTTTATTCTCCTTAGACATTGGATCTTTGTCGACTATTGTGCGCTACATGCCAGATTTTTCTTATTTTAATAAAGGGAAATAATTAGTGCGCGCTACATACCAGAATTTTCTTCTTTTAATAGAGTACGGGGGGGAGAGGGTAATAAATGCGCGCTTGATACCAGAGTCTTCTTCCTTTAATAAAGGGAGGTAGTCAATGTGTGATACACACCAAATTTGTCTCTCTTCAATAAAGGGAGGAAATGCGCGCTGGCAAGGATCCAATGTATAAAAAGTCAAAAGAATTAACACACTCCACTTTCTTTAAATTAAAAACTAAAAAAAATTATTTAAAAAATATTAAAAAATCAAATATCTTATTACCCTACATCCACCTACAACAAACCAACTCACTAAAACATACTACAACACAACAAACCATAAAACAATACACAACACTAAAATGAAATCACACAAAAACAAACAATAAACCAAAACAAGCACTTACTACGGGAACAGCACCACCACCACCGACAGAGGGCGGTTGATGGTGTGCGCCAAACTAGGTGCGACTTGATTCACCCCCTTCCGCCAGCCCTCTACCCCTTCACCTCAGACGCACCGCGAGGCTATGGGGCTCCCCCCAAAACAGACCAAGACTGAGAACATCGTACAGATGAAAGGTCTATTGCGGCTTCTGGGGTGAGAGAGAGCGTAACAACATTACCAGGGGAAAAATAAAAATAATAATAATAAAATTAAATTAAAAAAAATAAAATAACGATCGGTCAAAGTAAATCCAAAATAATGAAGAAAGAAAAGTCAATGACAATCACACTACTTCAGCTACAACCCACCACACAAATACTACTACACCCAAAAAGACAATCACACTACTTCATCTACAACCCACCACACAAATACTACTACACTCAAAAAGACAATCACACTACTTCAGCTACAACCCACCACACAAATACTACTACACCCAAAAAGACAATCACACTACTTCAGCTACAACCCACCACACAAATACTACTACACCCAAAAAGACAATCACACTACTTCAGCTACAACCCACCTCACAAATACTACTACACACAAAAAGACAATCACACTACTTCAGCTACAACCCACCTCACAAATACTACTACACCCAAAAAGACAATCACACTACTTCAGCTACAACCCACCTCACAAATACTACTACCCCAAAACGACAATCACACTACTTCAGCTACAACCCACCACACAAATACTACTACCCCAAAAAGACAATCAAACACTTACACCACCTAGCACACTCCTCTTGCAAACATAGACCATCTCCTCTAAAAACTCACAAAAGGCAAAAAGCTAGAAATTATATACTTTAAAAAAATAATAAAACTAAGTATTAAAATACAGAATAAAGAGATCCTATAAGAGTCGCAGCGAGATGCAAACACAAAGAACCAAAACAGCTAACAGCAGCAGCACACCCCTCTAACTACCACTCCCGAATGCAAGAGAAGGGAGGAAGGCTCCACAGGAATCAAACAAAAGCCGAGAACATCTAAAGAAGATAAAAAGTTTTCACGCAATTCCTGTGGAGCAGAAGAAATTAGCGGAACTACTACCAGACGCTTACACAATATTGCCCACTGGTGAAAAAGTGGAGGAACGATGGAACTTACTGCGGCGGTCTTTGTACAATTGTATTTGAAACAATATAGGAAACGAAACATTTGATAGTATTGCTCAGTCATAACAAAAGTGTTGACGTTTTATGTTACGAAGAGGAAGTTTACTGAAAGTACTTAATTTTCACGTCTACATTTTGTAGTGCTCATCATTCTATAGTTTTATAGTATTTCATTGGCTTTCATTCTGGTAGTATCTACATTTAATGATCTCAATTTGATAAACAGTATATAGAGATTGTGCATTTCATTCTCTCATTTTGTAAACATTATGCACTGTGTTCAAATATAATCTCAGTTAAGGTAAACGGTACACACACACACACACACACACACACACACACACACGCACGCACGCACGCACGCACGCACGCACGCATGCACGCACTTAGTTTACCCAGTCTTTTGTAATATTAATCTCAAACAGTACATAAAGATTTACATTTAATAATATTTTATAATAAACAGTTTTCTTACAAATTATGTGGCATGCGGAAGGGATGGTTATTTCAAGAATTAATTAAGTTAACGATAAGGTCCACGAATCGAGCCGCACATTCCGCGACACTTGTCGTGTGAGTCCGTTACATACCCAGAGGGGTTCCGCTTGATTGATTGTAGTCTTAGTTCGATTCCAGAATGTGCGGATTTCGTTGATGGGTACAGAACGCCCTAGGCGAAGTCACAAAACATAGAATTGCGGAATTCTAAAATCAGAAGGAAAATGAGTGTTGCTCAGGCTGGATGTTTTAAGCCCTTGTTTCCTTAAGTCTCTTTCACAACCATTCGAGTCGTTTGTTTTGTCTTATTTTTGCCGTCCGTGAGTGTGAATGGATTTAGACGATTAGCACCCTATTCCCTAATCTATCTAATCTCCACCCGTGACGAGTCTTTGTCAATTGCAGTCAGGGAAATCTTGGTCAAACCTCAGCGACAATACTCAACAAATACTTTACTCTATCAGTCCACGAGTGTTACCAGTTCAGAATTCCAAATACTTCCTGCAAGTTCGAACACTTCTAGACATCGAATGGTTTTCTCTTCCTCACACGTTCCCGTCCAGTTAAGGGAACACTTCTCAAGATATGCTATCGACTGACTTAGTTACAAAATAAAATTTAGCCCCACCCCCACCCCTTAAGCATACATATCACCTTCCTTAATTAAAACACGAAAGTGGAAGTGTAAACAACAATAACAAATTTATTCAATGCAATAAATAAGAAAATAATAAGTGCAAACAAAACAATATAGTAATCAAAAGGCAACAATAAACAAAATAGTTTTTTTTTTCAGTCTAAATTAGATTCCTAAAAGATCTGCTATCAGAACTCTCATAATGAATACTAAATTGTTCATTAGTTCTTAGATTGTTCAGTATCAAGGTTGATATATATATATAGTGTTTAAGAGTCTTTGCTCTTCACGAAGTACTAAGTTATATGTAATATTTGGTTGAATACTAAAGTTTGTGATTGTGGAAACAGAGTAAGAAATCATAGAAAGAATGCAAATAGGGTTATAGATTTTTTTGGAAACTGAGTCACCTGATATATAGTTGCACCAGCGGAGTTATCGCCCCTTTTACATGTCGCCATGTACGACTTCAAGCTGAACAGCAGCGTGTTTGTAGAAATCATAATCACTCACAGTGCAGAAAATTTGTGAACTGGTTCCAAAGTCTTTAGCGAAGATTTTAACACTGTTGCATGCTAGACAACCCAGACTGCAAAATGTTCAGTTTGTGATACAAAATGCAGATGAATAGATAGACTACCACTTTACCACAGTAAAGGTAATTGAAATGGCAATGATAGTCTTGAGTCTGTAAATCATCAGAAGGACAGGCTGGTCAAACATTGATAGCCTTGAGTCTGTAAATCATCAGAAGGACCAGGCTGGTCAAGCAATGATAGTCTTGAGTCTGTAAATCATCAGAAGGACCAGGCTGGTCAAACAATGATAGCCTTGAGTGTAAATCATCAGAAGGACAGGCTGGTCAAACAATGATAGTCTTGAGTCTGTAAATCATCAGAAGGACCAGGCTGGTCAAGCAATGATAGCCTTGAGTCTGTAAATCGTCAGAAGGACCAGGCTGATCAAACAATGCAAGGCTTGAGCACTCAAACTGCGCACTGACCAATTCAAACCACAAGATCGGGGCATGTAATTTTCTGGCAAGCATCTGTCCACACATTTGCACGGTTTTATATACATGTGTATGAGAAGACAAATTAATTAGATTGACTGGCTGACCTAAGGGCCTCAGGCTATGTTTCTATTCTTTTGAATCTGTCAGAGAGATCTCTGTTCAAGTCAAAGAATAAATCTTTTTAGGTTAGCCATCTTAGAAATTATCTTAACAAGGTCACTCGGCACTGGCATGTGTTCTAAAAGTAGTTAGTGTGAAAGTTTTTTTTTTATTTTTAATTATGAAGCTGAGTGACCTGACTGCAGGTGATTTGGTTTTTTCCCCTGCGTGACTAAGATGCCTGAAGTACAATTATATGATCGCCTAGATGTCGTGGCTGGACGGTACATCCTTTGACCAGCCGTAGCAGCTATTTGCCACACTGACCCGAAAAAGTCGCCATAAGTCGCCAAGCAAGAGTGGCAAACATTTAATAAAATTCATGAAATTAAATAAATTCAAGAAAATATATAATAATTAATTATCACCTCTGTTATTTGTATTTTGTGTGTTACACTGAGTTTTAAATTTGTTTTCTAATTATTATTTCTCTGAGAACTGTTATTCCACTACTACTTTCATTTTATGATTAGTGTCTTCAGCACTACAATTAACGATCATGTTCGCCACTTCTATCATCTTAATCACTATCACATCTGTCTTCGTGTTGATTTCCAAGGTCATCATTTCAATTTTATCTCTGGGAGTAGTAGTAGTAGCAGCAGCAGCCGTAGTAGTAGTAATAGTAGTAGTAGAGGTAGTTGTAGTAGTAGTAGCAGCAGCATTGGAAGCAGTATTAGTAATAGTAGTAACAACAGGGATTAAGCTCAGATATGTAGTTGAAGAGGCCGATGTATTAAACTTAATATTAAAGGCTGACATACAAGCACTGATTTCATTAGACTAGATTTGATGCAATCATCTATCGCATTAAAGATGGGAGTCAGCCTCTGAACAATAATAAATAAAAATATCCGACCACTATGCACTAATAAATAAAGGTATAAGACCACTATGCACTAATAAATAAAGGTATAAGACCACTGTGCACTAATAAATAAAGGTATAAGACCACTATGCACTAATAAATAAAGGTATAAGACCACTGTGCACTGATAAATAAAGGTATAAGACCACTGTGCACTAATAAATAAAGGTATAAGACCACTATGCACTAATAAATAAAGGTATAAGACCACTGTGCACTGATAAATAAAGGTATAAGACCACTGTGCACTAATAAATAAAGGTATAAGACCACTATGCACTAATAAATAAAGGTATAAGACCACTGTGCACTAATAAATAAAGATGTGCGACCTCTGTGCACTGATAAATAAAGATGTACGACCTCAATACACTTATAAATATAGATGTGCGATCTTTTTCTTTGTTTCCTCATGTGTGGTCTTAGTTCTAGGTCTTAGTTCTAGAGGAATTAATTTGAAGTTCTAGATAATGTCCAGCGCCTTTTTCAACGCCAGTTTGTTATAATCTCTTTGGTAAACATTTCAGAGACATTTATGTTTCATAATGTAATTCAGATAATATTGTATTAAAGTTTGTATTGTAGTTTCCCATTTTTGTAAACATTATGTACAGTTTTCAAATGTTATTATAGCATTAATCATGAATGTGGTGAGCTTACAAATTTCATAAATTGATATTAAATGTCATTATGTGAAACTTTTCATTGTACTGCATGGATTCGAAGTATTATTATCGTATATTATTCTTTGCATTCATCGAAGTAAATTCAAACATACTATCCTTTTTGAATTAGTTCTCTGATTTTAATTTTTAATGGAATCTCCACACTACAAAATATTGCTGATATACTGCAACACAACTTAAGACAGAGAATACCATCACCAACAACGTTTAATTTTAAATTGGTAATAGTTTACTTTCAATTTAAAGGTTTAATTTTAAATTGGTAATAGTTTACTTTCAATTTAAAGGTTTAATTGTAAATTGGTAATAGTTTACTTTCAATTTAAAGTACATATTCCTCTTTACCCATGATTGCAAAGAGAGTCAAATTGTGCAGAGCTTTTTAACTTTCCCGATAATCGAATTTTGCAGCGTACAGAATGAAATTAACGCAAGGCAAATATCCATATAAAACGTGTTTTCAATTGTTACATTGAGGTTTCGCAAAAGAAAGTAGAAAACAAAAAGTGGCGACACCTAGGGAGAATGTAATGACAGATTTGGACGTCACGTAGGGAGTATACGATGACAGTTTCATATTCTAAGGGGAGACGACTCGCTGTGAGGGTTAAGATTGAAAGCCTAGCTGGATCCGCAAGGTCCATAACTCGCAAACACTGGAAGACTCCTAAGAGAAGAGTACCCTAAAGTTTACTTTTTAGAGTGCGACATATATACATAGTAAAAGAAAGTAATTTACTGGCCAGACTTAAAAGTTCGTTGGAACGTTGATGTCTAGCTCGAGCTCGCGTATGTATGCATATTGGAATGATTAGGAGAAGTATTCTCTGACACATGAACTCACGTAAGACACGTGTGTAATCTGTAACCCCCTTATACTTCTAGTCTGCACATTGTATGTTTACAGAATATAATTATATGTACGCCAGAGTTATAAACCATAATGGCACACGCACTTATATTTTACAAAACATACACACTCTCACAAACACACGTACTCGCACATATATACATACCCGCGCGCGCAAAGTTCCTCAAACACATTCACACCGGCTTTCTCTCCCTCTCAAACATACACACACACGCACACACACACACACACACACACATATGCACACATGCAATATAGTAGCACTCTCTTTCAAGTCAGGATATATATAAAGAATAGTTTATGAGACAGTTTTATAGTAAGCTTACGTTTCAAAGACATTTTAGGCAGTTCTTTTTTTACAAGATCATGCGTGTCATGTTTCGATAGCTGATAAAAACACTCTCGAATGCATTTTGTTGATTATTTCTCTGCATTTAAGTGAGTCGTCTTTTATGTCTTTACTTTTTATTGCTATTGTTCCTTCTCGGTTAAATCATTACGGGACAGGACGACAGAGGTGATGGGGTTAGTAGGGGCTTTGGGGTTGTGCTCATGCATTGGAAGCGGCCGTTTCTCATCTTGAGCATATTATGGGGTGGATTTCATTGCACCTGACGTCGTGCCGATGAGAAACATAGGCCAAGCAGTGATAATGAACTCGTAAAACCTCCCAGCGGGTCTTTGTGAAGAGAAGCACTAAAGGGCGGTTACTATCAAATCTGGCCACAGAAAATTATATTCTTATCTCCCTTAATTTCATAACCGGCAAGGAAATCTCCGGAGACGAATACTATCATTATTATCATCATCATGTTCATCATCATTACTATTATTTTCATCATTAAATTATTTTATTAATTAATTTGTCATGTCTTCAAAGTGTGAGAAGCGAAAGTGGACCTGTGTCATTTACGGTTAATGATTATGTTGTTTTTTTTTTACATTAATTCCATCGAGATTTAATAATGTAAGGTGAATGTTTTTGTTTTTTTTAATGCAATGTGAACTCGGGTGTGTTTAATTTACGACAGAGAGCCTAGATTGATCAAGTAATTAATTAAGGAATGAGATCCGGAATAGATATGATTGATCTGATATAAGATGTTCAAAATGATTGTACACGTCATTTTAGACCTAAAACAGAAAAACCAAAGCTGCTATAAATGCCCCCTGACATTTGGGTTCCCAGAGATGAATAATTTGGATCTAATTTGTCTTTAAATACAGCATTTACAGATAATGATTTTTGTTCGATCAGACGATTGTAGTGTGATTTGACCACACCTATATCGGTACTACTGGGAGTGAAACAAATTTTAAAATATCCTAAAAATAAAATCTTTTGACATTTTGTAATGAATCAGTAAGAATACGACACACCTGCTAAAATGGCGCACGATATGGCAAAAACAATAACTTTTGTTTTTAAGTCAAATAAAGGATATACATTTTTTTTAAATGCCTTCTTTTATAACCTGTCAAACATGGAGTGCTAGATCATGAAACAATATATACAAAAGAGAGTAGAGAATATGGACCAAAACTGTTTATAAGTGCCTGTTTTCTTTCAGCTCTTTTTTCCCCCTTTTTCGCCACTCTTTTAATCCTTTTCTTCTAAATCTGTTTTGGCAGGTTGCAGGCGGCTGGTATCTAAGCGATCTACTCTGTGACGCTTGGGTGGCCTCTGACGTCATGGCGTGCACGGCGTCCATCTTGAATCTAACAGCTATAAGTGTGGACAGGTATGAAAGAAATTAATTTGATATGAAATAAGTGTGGAACATAAGAAGGAAATCTATTTGATAGATGACTGTGAATTTGACTGTGAATAGGCAAAATTTTATTTCATTTGCCTATTCACAGTTCAGTCAGTATTGTGTTCATTTGTGTGTTTACGTGTGTGTGTGTGTGTGTGTGTGTGTGTGTGTGTGTGTGTGTGTGTGTGTGATCTTCAATTCTGATATTAATTGGTTCATTACGACATATACCTCTTTCGCTAGGTAACATCGGAAATAGTCTTGAAATTATATCCTTAGGAAATTGCACATGCTGCAAATAGTTTTAATTCTTACAGCATTAATGCTAATGTATACCATATTTTGTTCGCCTCTCATGTCAATGGAATTTCGTAACGGATCTCATCCAAAACAGGTTCATAGTTTCTTAAAAACTGTTTTTGCTTATTTTTACTGGAAAATGTAAATATTACATTCACAGCAGGAAGTTTTCGGGAAAAAAATAATATTTACACATCCCAGATTTTTTCTGATAGTTCTCTAGAATCATGGATACATTGAAGCGCTTTAAGTCTAGTTTGCACTTACAAGTCAATGGCCTCACTTGACTGCACAGCAGAATGTACGCTTGTAAAGTCCACTGACCCCAATTGTAAGAAATCTACAATGGGAATGTTTATTGCCCCTGCTGTATGGTAAGCAATCTTAAAATGCAGTGGCCTCTTGACGTCTAATAAGTATGGCCTACAGTCACAGTTCACTGGCCCCTATCGACTGGTCAACAGTCAACTCTCGTGAATTATTTTTTTGTCACCCCAAATGTCTGAAAAGAAAGATGAACACTTTGAAAAGTCCGCTGATAACTAATAAACAGAGTGCACAACTGTACAACCATAAAGTTTACCTGCCCATGTATACTAGTAAACAAAGCTTACATTCGTGAAATCCATGTAAACATACACATGCACACACACGCACTCACCTACGCACTCTCACACACACACACACACACACACACACACACACACACACACACACAAACACCACACACACTCACATTGTCTAATAAACAAGGTCTTCACTTTACACACCACTGGTACCCACCTAACCGGTAAACAGACTGCACACTTGCAAACACTGCTTGACCAGAATTCACAGAGTTCACACTTCACAGCCCGAAATGTAAATGTCATTCTTATAATTATTATGACACACTCCAGCAGTTACTTAGTGCATAGCCTGTCGGGTAAAGCGGAATTGACATCCCTCTTGCTGCCTGGCAGTAGTACCTAAGGCATAATTGCATACCCCTGTTGCTGACTGGGAGTAATACCTAATGCATAATGTACACATCCCTGTTGCTGCCTGGCAGTAATACCTAATGCATAATTACATACCCCTGTTGCTGCCTGGCAGTAGTACCTAACGTGCAGGTAAAGCAACGTGCACACCTCTGTTAACAAGCAGTACCTGCCTGCTCTTCTGTACCAGCAAGACATAAACAAGTAATTGTTTCAGGCTGTTACCTTTATATATGGGGCACTTTTAATTTAAGTTTCATATAAATAAACTAACAGCTTTAAAACTCAAAATGTGCTTGATTCCAGATTTTATTTAAACATCACTTATATTTTCTACACTTAGTACTGAAATATTTAATTTTATTTAAACACCATATATATTTTCTACATATGGTGCTGAAATATTCAATTTTATTTAAGCATCACTTCTATTTTCTACACATGGTACTGAAGTATTTAATTTTTTATTACCTGTAAGAAAGAGTCGAACTCAAAATCAGATTATGTAGCACGTGTAACTGTCTTAACCGATATGTAAGTTAAGGGTCACAACGCAATGTTTACATCAGAGCAAGGATTTACAATCAGTGTTCAGTGTACAATTTTATCTCCAACAATTTAAAATCAGTGTAGCGGTGTACAATTTTATCTCCAACAATTTAAAATCTGTGTAGCAGTGTACAATTTTATCTCCAACAATTTACAATCAGTGTTCAGTGTACAATTTTATCTCCAACAATTTAAAATCAGTGTAGCAGTGTACAATTTTATCTCCAACAATTTAAAATCAGTGTAGCGGTGTACAATTTTATCTCCAACAATTTAAAATCTGTGTAGCAGTGTACAATTTTATCTCCAACAATTTACAATCAGTGTTCAGTGTACAATTTTATCTCCAACAATTTAAAATCAGTGTAGCAGTGTACAATTTTATCTCCAACAATTTAAAATCAGTGTAGTAGTGTACAATTTTATCTCCAACAATTTAAAATCAGTGTAGCAGTGTATAATTTTATCTCCAAGAATTTATAATCATGTAGCAATGTATAATTTTAACTCCAAGGACTTCTAATCAGTGTAGCAGTGTACAATTTAACTCCAAGTACTTGCAATCAGTGTAGCAATGTATAATTTATCTCCAAGGACCACAACCACACTGTAATCTGTGTAGCAGTATACAATTTTATCTCCAAGGACCACAACTACCCTGTAATCTGTGTAGCAGTATACAATTTTATCTCCAAGGACCACAACTACCCTGTAATCTGTGTAGCAGTATACAATTTTATCTCCAAGGACCTCTATCTCCAAGGACTCTATCGGAGTACAAGCACGAGACATTTATGAATGAAGAATGACAGTGGCAGTTATTCCAAATAAATTATCACTGTAACAACCTAAATTATCACTGTAACAAACTCTGGTTTATCATCTGCTAGAAAGGTGACGCTTTCGCGTTACACTGTTTGTTCGATATTCTTGTGTTTTGCTGGTGTTTTGTATTTTTCTCACTGGCGTCACGTCACAGTTGATTATAAGTAAACGTTTAAACACCAACACCACTACCAAAGGTATAAAATCAAATACAATCATGAATGTTCCCATATCAATCTGCAGTCCTTGTATATATCATCAAAACCGCTCTATTCCATTTCTAAAATCAGTGTAGTCATTTCTTTTCAAGCATAGCGAGCCAGCCTGAAGCATTATGTTGCTTCTGAAAGAGACACACAATCTCAGAAATCAAAGAACCATTACATTATTTCATAGGTAAAGGAGTTATTCTGCTCATTCAGAATCAAAGATGACATATTTTAGAAATCAGCAATACTCTGTTCTGTTTAATTTTAGAAATTAGCAATACTCTGTTCTGTTTAATTTTAGAAATCAGCAATACTCTGTTCAGTTTAATTTTAGAAACAAGAAACCGTGTTTTATTTCGGGAGAGAGAGACAGAGAGAGAGAGATGATTTTATTAGTTCAGAAACAAGTGTTGCATTCTATTATTTTATAAACAAACAAGATGTAATGTTGCATTCTATTATTTTATAAACAAACAAGATGTAATGTTGCATTCTATTATTTTATAAACAAACAAGATGTAATGTTGCATTCTATTATTTTATAAACAAACAAGATGTAATGTTGCATTCTATTATTTTATAAACAAACAAGATGTAATGTTGCATTCTATTATTTTATAAACAAACAAGATGTAATGTTGCATTCTATTATTTTATAAACAAACAAGATGTAATGTTGCATTCTATTATTTTATAAACAAACAAGATGTAATGTTGCATTCTATTATTTTATAAACAAACAAGATGTAATGTTGCATTCTATTATTTTATAAACAAACAAGATGTAATGTTGCATTCTATTATTTTATAAACAAACAAGATGTAATGTTGCATTCTATTATTTTATAAACAAACAAGATGTAATGTTGCATTCTATTATTTTATAAACAAACAAGATGTAATGTTGCATTCTATTATTTTATAAACAAACAAGATGTAATGTTAATTGAAAACAATTTTTTTTAGAAACAAAATAATCACAGGGGAAACATATGTACATATAGACAAGACACAGGTGGTTTTCTAAACTATATTAGATATTGATCTATTTCAGTAACAGAAAACAACTTTGTTAATTTCAGAAACAAGCAAGACATTGTACTGTTTCAGTAACAGAAAACAACTTTGCTAATTTCAGAAAACAACTTTGTTAATTTCAGACATTGTACTGTTTCAGTAACAGAAAACAACATTGTTAGATTCAGAAACAAGCAAGACATTGTACTGTTTCAGAAAATAATATAAATTACATCATTTCAGTAACAGAACGGAGTTACGTAACATACAAAATACTGTCATTTAAAAATAAGCAAGACATTATTTCAGAAATAGGGTATAGTTATTACAGAAACAGTACATAGTTATTTCAGAAACGGGGTATAGTTCTATCTGCAACAGAACTTAGTTATTTCAGAAACAAACAAGTCTTTGTTTTAGATCAAAAACAAGGCACAATTGTTTTAAAAACAAAGTAGGCATTGTATAATTTCATGAAAAAAATTAAAACATTTTGCTATTTCAGAAACGAACAAAACTGTGTTCCATTAAAAAAGTGTGGAACGTAAGGCTGATTATGTAAACATTGAGAGTGGTCTAAAACGAACAAAACTGTGTTCCATTAAAAGAGTGTGGAACGTAAGGCTGATTATGTAAACATTGAGAGTGGTCTAAAACGAACAAAACTGTGTTCCATTAAAAGAGTGTGGAACGTAAGGCTGATTATGTAAACATTGAGAGTGGTCTAAAACGAACAAAACTGTGTTCCATTAAAAGAGTGTGGAACGTAAGGCTGATTATGTAAACATTGAGAGTGGTCTAAAACGAACAAAACTGTGTTCCATTAAAAGAGTGTGGAACGTAAGGCTGATTATGTAAACATTGAGAGTGGTCTAAAACGAACAAAACTGTGTTCCATTAAAAAAGTGTGGAACGTAAGGCTGAACAAAGCAATAAGAATATAAGTTCTTTGGTCCAACAACATTCAACCGTATGTTCTGTTTTATTCTCTCCCTCTCTGTCTGCAGGTTTATTGCCGTAACCCAACCGATCAAGTACGCCAAGCACAAAAATTCCAAACGTGTGTACATCATGATCGCAATAACATGGATAATCTCTGTTGCTATAGCAGCGCCAATTTCCCTTGGAGTGAACTACTCTTCAAGTCGTGTTTTCGGTGGCTGCTCCTTCTATAACGCTGACTTTATTATCTACTCCTCTATGGGGTCGTTCTACATTCCCTCCATTGTCATGATATTCCTGTACTGGAAAATTTACAGGGTCATACGATTAAGAGCCGAAAAGGCAAAAGCCGCCAAAAAGGTCAAAACAGTCGACCAGCGAGCGTTACAGAGTGTGATTGAAAACACTGGTGCTACTTCCGGTAATGGGGGTGGTGGTGGAGGGAACGGTGGAGGGAACGGAGCGACAGTTAACAGTGCCGCACCGCCAGTAGCGGGGTCAACCACGGAGCCAACAGTGACCACAGGGTTGGCCAAGATGGACAACGGGCGCGTGACGTCCTATAATACGACTGGGGCTCACCAGTTGTCTGCCCCTGTCATCGATGACGCGTCAGTGACCAATGTTCCGTCTCAGTCTGACAGCCACAACGAGGATGAGGACGACAGTAATGCAAACATCACTTCAAACCTGCGCAACGCTCCGTCCCCAGACCACGTCACACAGCTGCTGGTCGCGCGACATCACAGTCAAGATGGAGATTTAGGCGCTGAGCTCATAGCAAACCCTGGAGCAGCAGCAGCAGAACGAAGGGAGGCAGGAACTAAAGCCTCAACTTCCGGTTCCGGAAGCGGAACAGCTGTCCCAAACGAGGCAGAAACACCCTTCAACTCTCCTGGGGGGAGCGCGCGCAAGAAAGGCGGCGGTAAAAACAAAAGCAATTGTTCATCTTCTAGACACAAGAAGGGAGTCACAAAGTTTAATTTTCACATGAGAACCAGCCGCAAACGGAAAGAGAAGTCGTCTTCTCGAAGAGAGAAGAAAGCCACTAAAACTCTAGCTATTGTACTCGGTAAGTTGAGCTATTGATTGAAAGGATATGCCTGGTGTGGGTGTGCGAACGCGCACGTCCTCATGTTGTGAGTGTGTTTTATATGTATACAGGTTATGGGGTCTGGTGTAAACGGGGGATGTGTGTGTGTGTGTGTGTGTGTGTGTGTGTGTGTGTGTGTGTGTGTGTGTGTGTGTGTGTGTGTGTGTGTGTGTTATGTGTGCAGTGAATTGTGATTTTGTTGTCCCAGTGACACTCATCTCTCGCACTGACAAAAGTCTATGCTTTGTGCGTTTATATATGTCTATACAAGACACTCCTACCAACATTTTGCAACAGAAACATTAAAAATGGATCATTTTTAATCCAACTATTTTTCACTTCATAAAATAATAAAATAATAAAAATAAACTCGAAGATTTTTAGTAAATGCAATATTTTTCAATTTTAGATAATGTTCATTATAAGTTATTTGGTTTGAATAATTTATTCAAAGAAATAAGATGTAAGCTAATTGCCAAGTACATCAAATGAATAAACGACGCAATAAAAATAGCAACTGCAGGGCACCATATTCTGAAAAACACTCAAGGTGCTCTCTAATTCTTATAACCGGATATCCCCATGACAACTGGAGTTGGTGTGTGTACACTTGTATTTGTCTAACTTTAGCATTAGACACGAAAGTGAAGCAAGTGCTCGTGACTATAATTGCTTGTAATTCGACGAGAAGTCACATTGAACCATTTCAAGGTCAGGCTATTTGCGTCAGATCGAGGCCTCATAACGACATCCTTGTAGATGTCAAATGTAGAGTGCTCATTGCTGACGTCAACTATACTCTTAAAACACCACATCCTTGAGGAATCTAAAGCCGGCCGTGTATTGTGGCGTTGTTTATTTGTACTTGTGTTTATGATTGTGCTTTGAGAGAAACTGTATATTTGTACTTTGTGTTTATGATTGTGCTTTGAGAGAAACTGTATATTTGTACTTTGTGTTTATGATTGTGCTTTGAGAGAAACTGTATATTTGTACTTTGTGTTTATGATTGTGCTTTGAGAGAAACTGTATATTTGCGAGTGAACGAGCTGTTGAGAGCAGGTGATCAGCGAGAGAAAATTTAATGCAACGGACATTTCAAATTAAAGCCTTAACAAGATGTTTCTGAAGTGATTTTAGCCACATTAGTCAACACATTAATAGCGTCTCTCCTTCTCTCTCCAGGTGTGTTTCTCTTTTGCTGGGTACCGTTCTTCACACTAAACATAATCAACGCAATATGCATCAGGTATGAAACTGAAAGCCCGCTCTGCAACATGGACCAGATTTTCTTCGGACTCTTTGTCTGGCTCGGCTACATCAACTCTTTCCTCAACCCCGTTATCTACACAATCTTCAACCCAGAATTCCGCAAAGCATTCAAGAAAATTTTAACGGAACCTTGCCCTAAGGGACGTAGATGAGATTTGAATGGGACCCTGTCCTGAAAAAAATAGGACGCATGTTACATTTCAAGAGAAACGCTTGTAAAAGAAACGAATTTGCCACTTACACTAAACCATGTCTTACAGGACGGAGAATCATGTCCTAAAGAATGAATTACACGGCGTTGTGTGCTTGGTTTACAACTGTTCCTCTGAGTAAGGTAGAATCCAAGAAATAAAGAAATGGTCTGCACTATAGAGAGAAAATTACGATAGGTGGAACTATGTGCATGTCGAAAGAAGAAAACCGTTTACGGGGAAATCCAGCCATTTTATGACAGCTGAGAAGGAAGAACACGTCAGATAGGAGGTTACAGACGTTTCCATTACAGAGAAAACTATGCGCGAAGACTAAGGACACAAATTTTGTGCACCACTTGTAATGCGCCAATACTGGTGAAATGTGGTTTTATCTAAAGATTAGTTGCGTTCACTTGTAATGCGCTAATACTGGTGAAATGTGGTTTTATCTAAAGATTAGTTGCGTTCACTTGTAATGCGCTAATACTGGTGAAATGTGGTTTTATCTAAAGATTAGTTGCGTTCATTGATAAATGCTCGAATTTCAGGGACAACAGTTTCTGTCTAAATAAGAGTTGCGTTCACTGGTGCAGCACGAAGGTTAGTGACAAGGAATCTCTCTGAGGATGAGTTGCGTTCACTCTGCAGTGCGAAAATTAACAAGTGAGATCTGCCTGATATGTGATGCACTCTTGCCTTATCTTTGGTCGAATCGAACAGAATATTCATTACGGTTTGGTCTACAGATCCAATCCGACGAAAAATTAACAAAAGACAATTTGCGGCAGTGCATAGTGCGCGTCCCAATTGTGAACGTTTCTCTCAGACATAATTATTATAAAAACCAGAAAGATAGAAAAATATATTTTGCAGATGTAAATCAGCGTGAAAGGTACTCGTTGTCACCTCTACGAGTGGTTCCTTTTTTAAATTTTTGTTTTCTTTTCCTTTAATCGAAACACATAATAGCGTTTTTTAAAAATCTCCCTCCGAGGTGTGAGTTTCACTATGAAAGGCCAAGTATTATCTGATTCAATTAAACTTCATGTCACGTGTGTGTGTACATAGCAAACGCATCGCTTGCTTTGAAAATGAAAAGGAGTGGTGGGGTGGGTGAGAGCAGACTAGAACATCATTGTAATTTTTGGCCTCAGTGACTCAGACACCATCTTCTCTTTTCCAGCAAGACTTGTAGAACTTGTGGAGTCTGTCAGTTAATTATGTTGAATTCAATACTGTACAATGTACATTTGCTTGAGAATTTTCACTTTTGCCGACGAAAAAAACCAGCATCAATCTGTAGAACGAATTATGCAGTGTCCCGAGTCTTTGATCGAGTCCCTACACCTGTTCAGAGTTATATTGCATAGCACCGTTTGACATAAAATCACTGGGAGACTTGTGAAATCGTTCCCCACCCGGTATATTAATTTTTTTTCTCTGATGGCAGGCATTTCAGCAGTAGAACATTTATCCTCTCGTATGGCACTGTGATTCCGGTTTTTCTGTGTGTGATTTTTGTTGTTGTTTGGTTTCCAATGACTGTCACGCAGTAACCGCTACTCTTACCTATCGTGTTGCATTGAATAATTTCAGTACTGTATGTGTGATTTATTGATTTTGGTTTTATGTATATATGGAATAGATTAATATATTGAATTGTGTACTGGGTTTATTAATTTTCATATTATGCATTTATTTAGTAGACGTTTTAAATTTATCTTAATTTTTAGGTTTATTTTATTTATTTTTTAATTTTGTTTTTAAATTTCTGTAATTAACGAATTTTTTTATTAAAACGTAAGTTTGTTTTCTGTTTTTTTTTAAATTAATTTTTTATTACTATCTTCAAAAAGACAACAATAAACTTGGGGACATATTTTTTGTGTTACTACATCTCTACATATCTTTATTACATGTAGATATTTAGCAGTATTTTAGTATATTGGAGAGGGAAACAGAGTTAAAGCACGATCTAGTGCTGTGACACCAAAAGAACCCAAACGAAGCAGCCAGTAATAATTTCAATTAGCTCTGCGAAACAGCCTAGTTCTGCGTGTTACTATAAATATCTGCGCTGTGGTAGATTTTTAGTTATTTACAAGATCTCTTATGCATTTCATTGTTTATTTTTAAATTTATGCACTAAATTCAATAACTGTATTTAACTTTTGAAATGCATTACATTTGAGACTATTTTGCTGCCGGAGGAGAGAGACTGAACAAGACTGTTCAAGGAATGCCAATTTGGTTCCACTGGTGAAATCAGTACGACTTATTTTATTTATTTATTTATGGAGGGTTGGTACCCTTCACATGGTATGCATATCAGTTGTCATTTCAGCCCGGCAAGGCCGTTCAAATATACCTGTTGCATCACGTGACCGTGTGCTATTGGAGCAGTTCGTTGGAGTGTGGATCTAACAGAACTACACTACGTAAGGGCAACGATAACGGGAGACAAAAAATATGATAAGCAAGAAAACAAGAAAGGTGCTTTTTGTCTTAATAAGTTAAGTAAGATGTGTTAAGTGCATGTATTCTGGTTGTGACCTGTTTTGATGTTTCTTTGAGCAGGAAACCAGTTTTTTAGGAATCACCATTTAATCTGACGGTGTGTCTGATGTTTATAAATGGATTGACACTACAAGTTAGGTTAATTTAGGGGATGGTGGTATTGTTCGTGTTTGGGGATTTTCTTTTGTTGTTTTTTTTTTTACACATTTAGTAGTATAGAGCTTTAGCTTTACCTGCAAAACAAATGTTTGTGAGTTATTTCCCTTTTCAGAATGCATTGTTATAGCAACGGAGCTATTTACATTTATGCATGATGGGAAATCGAGTGTGCTAAACGCATCGTGATACAGTAATGACGTTTCATTGTTCAAAGTTGTTTTTTTTTCTGTTGACTTCAGTCATCACACTTTCATTCTTTTGTTTTTAACTGATAAAGTGAAATGGGGCTACTTTGTTAAGACGTCATTGTACTTTGGTTTATTATGACGTCATTGTTCTGCGGTCTGTTAAGATGAATACTTGTCTGTTGCCCTAATCATCTCAGACATTGTCAAAACTGACAGGATGAGTGTCATGTCCGTCATCTTGCCCTTTTCGTGTCGCGAACACAGGTGTGTTCAGTGTCTGTTGATTTTGTACACTGTGTACAGGTGTAATCCGCGCTCGTGTGTGTGTGTGTGTGTGTGTGTGTGTGTGTGTGTGTGTGTGTGTGTGTGTGTGTGTGTGTGTGTGTGTGTGTGTAATTCGTGCGAATACGCTTTTTTTTTCCATCTTTTGTAGCCTGGGATAGGTGGGGAGCAGTATTTATTTTTAATCAAAGAACTTGGCTCCTTTTTCCCCTGTCAGCCGTAGAAATGTAAATTTGGTGAACTTTTAAATTACAAAATATGCTACTTGTAAATTCTCGTTCAAATGATAAACTGTAAAAGAAAAAAAGAAAAAGTAGCAAGAAAATAATTATCTGTGAACTGTAAAAATATATCTTAAAATTGGTGAACGTATAAATAAATAAATTACAAATAATGATACTTGTAACTTCTCACTGCAAAGAAAAACCGTAAAAAAAAAAAATTAACAAGAAAATAATTACCTGTGTAAGGTATTGGTGCTGCGCCTATATTGTAACCCAGCAAGACAGTTGTAAAGGGTTAAATTGTATTTTCAGTTTATGAAAACTTATTGCCATTAAATGAAGGAAAGCATACCATTCACTGTTAAACAACTGCCATTTTCTAAATTTCGTGACATTCTTGGGAGTATTATGTACATTTGTTTCAAATACGATACACTGCCTCGAGACGCAAGCATGAGATTTGGTTGGTTGTAAGCTCTCATACAACCAAACTGCCTCTAGATGCAAGCACGAGATTTGATTGGTTGGAAGTTCTCAAACTGCCACACTGCGTCGAGGTGCAAGCACGAGATTTGGTTGGTTTTAAGCTCTCAGATAGCCACAAGGCCTCGCGATGAAACTATGAGATTTTCTCCCTTTAAACTCTTAGATTTGTTAAACACTGCTTAGTAGTAATTATTATACAAGAAAGCGGTCACAGAAGCTGTCTGTGAGACTCTCAAATTTTCTTCTTCTTTCTATCCCCCCCCCCCCAAACAAAATTTTAAGTGAAGATTTACGATTGCAGGTGTGGCTGGACATCGGCGGTGATAACTATAATCACAAGTGTTCTGCCTCCACATACACCCCTCCATCCCGCGGCTATATGGCGGCCAAGATTTTTTCCTCGCTCTTTACTGACAGAAGTGACAGCACTGTGTTGCAGGCGTCCACTGATTCGTGTTTCTCCCGGAGTCTGTTGGCGTGTCAGTGTGGCCCACACTTTGTGTTTATCACTGGCATCAAATGGTAGATGTGCACGTGTAGATTTAATTTACATAAAGTAATTTTACAGTGATTCGAACTGATCGTTGTTGAACTGTGTTCCAAGTCACTGTACCCGATCTAGAGTCCAGTGAAACTAACTGGTTACTATAATATAGTATATCTGGGTAGGTGGGAGGGCTGTATTCCTTGCAGTAAAAGCACTAACGTGCATAATGAATACCAATCTTTCAAATAAACACACACAAAATCCGACATGGTGTTGAAACGCTCACATGGCTATTAGTGTCAGTGTGAGGTGATATATATTGCCTTATGTACTCATTTTTCATTTCCTTAATAATGCTTTGGTTCCTCACTCTAATATCTTTTATCGCTTGGCGTTAAAATGTAGTTTTAGTCGCTCACTCTGGTGATATCTTTTATCGCTTGGCGTTAAAATGTAGTTTTAGTCGCTCACTCTGGTGATATCTCTTAGCGCTTAACGTTAACATGTAGTTTTAGTCGCTCACTCTGGTGAAATCTTTTATCGCTTGACGTTAAAATCTTTTATCGCTTGACGTTAAGATGTAGTTTTAGTCGCTCACTCTGGTGATATCTTTTATCGCTTGACGTTAAAATCTTTTATCGCTTGACGTTAAGATGTAGTTTTAGTCGCTCACTCTGGTGATATCTTTTATCGCTTGACGTTAAAATCTTTTATCGCTTGACGTTAAATTGTAGTTTTAGTCGATCACTCTGGTGATATCTTGTATCGCTTGACGTTAAAATACAATTTTAGTCGCTCAATCTGGCGATATCTTTTATCGCTTTATTTTAACTTTGTAGTCGCAAAACTGACCTTAGCCCAAGAATGATCAATAAACTTAACTGTAAACAAAATATGTATTCGGTTGAGAAGAAACTGTTAGTGATCATCTCAGAAACCTCACTCCACTCCCCCGAGCGTAGAATCAGATAACGGATCCTTATCTCAGAGTTCACTCTCTTACAAAAGCTGTACACAAGAAATCAGAAGGTGTCAAAAAATTCCCAAAGCAATACTTTGGATACAACTGTGTTCTATCTTTTAGTTACTTTGATCTCTTACTATTATTTTAATAATCAAAAATAGCATGCATACATGTGCTGTCAATCACACGTACAAACTCGTCACAAATGCACACACTTAACGTACGTGACATATTTTCATTCTTTATTGCTAGTCGTAATCACCCACCCCATAAATGTTGCTGCGTGACCATATGATAACAGAGTGTGAGTGTGTGTGTGTGTGTGTGTGTGTGTGTGTGTGTGTGTGTGTGTGTGTGTGTGTGTGTGTGTGTGTGTGTGTGTGTGTGCTTGCGCGTTGGAAAGATATCTCTAGTTAGTTTCGTCAAATTTGATTTTTTTTTTTTTTTAATGAAAAGTGGTTGGATGCTTGTGTGTATGTGTTCATTGTTCTTTGTTAATTTCAAAACTTGGTTTTGAAACTGGATAAATGATCTATGTGCATTATATTATAAGTAACAAAACACATGATCCCTTACTGTGTCGTGTGATGAATGTCCAAGACACACTAAGTTAACTGTGTCGTGTGATGAATGTCCAAGACACAATAAGTTAACTGTGTCGCGTGATGAATGTCCAAGACACAATAAGTTAACTGTGTCGTGTAATTATGGATAGATAGTTACTGTGCCATGAAAGAGGAGAAAAAGACAATTAGTTACTGTGCCCTGAAATAGGGTACAAAGATCAAATAGTTACTGTGCCATGAAATAGGGGACAAAGACAATTAGTTACTGTGCCATGAAATAGGGGACAAAGACGAGTAGTCAGTTGCAGTGTTGTGTGGATAATTCAACAAGATTTACAGTGTTATTGTCATAAATGACGAATAGAAATATTTATAATGACTTGACATAAATGACCAATAGAAATATTTATAATGTCTTGTCGTAAATGACGAATAGAAATATTTATAATGACTTGACATAAATGACCAAGAGAAATATTTATAATGTCTTGTCGTAAATGACGAATAGAAATATTTATAATGTATTGTCATAAATGACCAATAGAAATATTTATAATGTCTTGTCGTACATGAGAGAGACAAAGTCAAAAATAATGAAGGACGAGACCGACGGTCATTGACTTTCTCCCTGTGACCGGCTCAACTGTTGCTCGTGGTGTGTGCCTTTGCATCCTACAGGTGCACAGTTAGTTGCTTTCGCGTGGTAAGCACATGTACAAGGACCAATCAGAATGAACATCAAATGACTGTGCAGTGTACAAGGACCAATCAAAATAAATATCAAATGACTGTACAATGAGCAAGGACCAATCAGAATATCAAATGATTGTACAATGAGCAAGGACCAATCAGAATGAACATCAAATGACTGTACAATGAGCAAGGACCAATCAGAATGAATATCAAATGATTGTACAATGAGCAAGGACCAATCAGAATGAACATCAAATGACTGTACAATGAGCAAGGACCAATCAGAATGAATATCAAATGATTGTACAATGAGCAAGGACCAATCAGAATGAACATCAAATGACTGTGCAATGTACAAGGACCAATCAGAATGAACATCAAATGACTGTGCGGTGTACAAGGACCAATCAGAATGAACATCAAATTATACAATGAGCAAGACAAATACTGGGGTTAATATATTGTGTGCTATGTGAACGCCCTTTGATTACTATGTCATGCGACAAGTACCAAAGACATATTTACTATGTCAAGAGAACTAAGGCAATGACACAGAGGCAGTCTGTCCTGTGACTGTCTTTGTTTACAATTTACGTCGGTCTTCGTTGTGACAGTGCTTTTCAAGATGTTATTCAGTTTAGTCTAGGTGATGACGACATAGAGATAATACATCGTATGATATATATATATATCATAAATCACACAGTCCAATTAATATCATTTGACATGGAAAACTTAGTATGCTGAACGTTTTGTAACTATGGAAACTCGACGCCTGTTGTTGTTGTTATGGCTTGCGGCGTGTGAGAAAGTATGAAGAGAAGTCTATAGCTAGTTGTAGAACCTGCTGCTTAATAGAATGTTGGAATTGTTGTTATACCTTTAGATTCGTGCACTTGATTCTTGGATGGTCCAAGATTGTTTTTTTTTGGAGCATTACGGGTCACGACAGAATGTTTACTTGTGGCAAATTTATTCACAGTTATCTGTCTGTCTTTATGTAGAAAGTTACTCAGCTTTGAATGTTCCTTTGTGGCAGAGTATTTATAAATATCTGTTTATATGTAGATAAACATTGGGCTTTGATTAATAGTGTTTATTTGTGGTAAGTTTTTTTCTGGGTTGTTTCCTTTATGTCAGTTAATATATGCAGTGATTGATAGTGCTTTGTTTTGAATGTCAGTGCTAACTTGAGCAAATATATGCACAGCTATATGCCTTGAAGTAATTTGACATTTGACCTTGGTCAACAATGTTCCTTAATGGCAAGTGTATTCATAGTATTCGGTGTTTGTGTAGATAAGCATTAGGTCTTGTTTGATGGCACTATTTGGGGCAAATTCATTCACTCAATAGGTTTAATTTATTAAATGATATTTTTATCTTCGCTAGTAGAGAGTCCTTCCTATGGCAAATTATTTAGTCACCCGTCATAGTTTAAGTTGACACTTAGTTTGGGCTGATTTAATTCCTTCTGAAGTATGTTTATTCAGTTATCTGTCTTACCTTAAGTTTACATTTGCTCTCGAAATGCATATTCTTTGTTAGTTAAATATATTTGGCTACATGTCTTTGTTAATGTTTACATTTGGCCTTGAATGATATAGCTACCTTTGTTAAAGTTTACGTATTGTCTTGAATGTTACAGTGTTTTAGGGGTATAGTTGTTCTTTACCTGTCTTTGTTTGAAGTTGACATTTGACAGTTATGCTATTATGGACAAGCGCATGAGAAGACAGTCTCCACATTTCCAGAAGAGAATGTCTTTCCCAGTTTGAAATTAGGTAAACTTGTAAGTTTTATATCTCTACATGAAATTAGGTAAACTTGTAAGTTTTATATCTCTTGATGAAATTAGGTAAACTTGTAAGTTTTATATCTCTACATGAAATTAGGTAAACTTGTAAGTTTTATATCTCTACATGAAATTAGGTAAACTTGTAAGTTTAATCGTAAAAATACGTACGCTGGTATGTTTAAATATAAAATTATGGAATCTTGTGTGTTTAAACATAAAATTACGTAAGCATGTGTTAAACGTCAAATGAAGTAAACTTTATGTTTAAACGTAGATTACAGAGGTTGTTATGTTTTACAAAATGCCTACGTTTGTGTGTTTAAACGTAAAATGAAGTAAACTTTATGTTTAAGAGTAAATATTGCATAGTCTTTTGTATTTGAATGATAAAAATGCCTTAGTTTGTGTGTTTAAGTGAAAAGTACTTTGTCAATGTTAGATAGTGGTATTTCTCTCCCTCATTCTGTGCTTCGAGCTGAGAATCAATGTAGCTTTACAATTAACATTGCTTCAGGTATGGCGCTGTGCTTCGTGCTGAGAATCAATGTAGCTTTCTAATTGGCATTGCTTTACATAGGACACTTTTGACGCATTACACACTGATATTATTTGGCATATTACTTTTCTACAATAATTAGAGAAAGTGCATAAAATGTTAAGCAAGTCCGTCACTTTGAGTGCTATATGTGCTTATATGAAGCCAAGTTCTTGATAGTGTGTGTCCGTGGGGTGATTGTTTGTCTGGGAAAGGATGGGGTGGGTCGGGGAGAGATGGCCAAAATCAGTGATGCGTTGAACATTAAAGATTCGCGGACCAGATTCTGATGTCGCCATACACTTTGATAAATGTTTTCGTTGCTTTCAGTGTGGTAGAAAGAAAAGAAAAGAAAAAAGAAAAAAGTAACAATATGTTTGAAGATATTTTTCCAAAATTGAAAATCAAAATAATAATTGTTTCTTTCTGAAGTCAGATTTAATCACGTATCTGCAATTGAAATTCTTACCTCAGTGCTATTTAACTCTGAGTGCGGGTTCCATGCAAAATGATATTTAATGTTTGGATTAAGAAACTTGCAAAAATGCTTTCTAATTTCAGGTAGATTGCTTGCAAAATGTTTTTTTAATTTTGAGGTAAGGTTACTGCAAAGTGTTAATTTTCATTTTGAGGCAAAGTGTTCAACTTCTTGTCTCCAACTGACTGTTCACAATTTTAGTCAACGGCGATTTCTTTATGGATGGTGAGGGGCGATGGTGCTGAAGTGTAGAGAATAGTCGTGCTGTCGCTTAGGGAAAGATAAATCTAAATGTGTGAAGGTAGAACAACTTTAAGGGGATATTGCTACAATATTATATTATCAGTGTGGATATGTTTCTTATTTACCAAAAAAAATGGAAAATATATTTTAAAAATAAATTGATATCGTGTCAGAAAGTGACGGTTGTAGAACTCACGGAAAACGCAATCACAAGTTTCAAAAGTCGTTCTTAGCAAAAACAAATACATGTAAAGTTTATCTTCCATTGTATTTCAGTAAATATTATCTGTACAGAGTACTTTCACGCCTCGCCGCTTGGCTCTACTTCACGTTTTCCTCAATCGTTCGCGTTAAAAACAGTAACTCTAATAGTAAACAGCGTGTGTAACTCTAATAGTAAACAGCGTGTGTAACTCTAATAGTAAGCTAGCGTGACTGTATGTGTAGGTATTAAATATGTTTAGCTATTTTATCTTGTGAGGTGGCACGTCTATCTCATGCTCGGCTATTCCAGATTGCTTGATGATTTGTCTATCTAATGCTTAGCTATTTCAGCTTGTGTGATGACATGTCTATCGAATGATTGGCTATTTCAGCTTGTGTGATGACATTTCTATCTAATGCTTAGCTATTTCAGCTTGTGTGATAACATGTCTATCGAATGATTGGCTATTTCAGCTTGTGTGATGACATTTCTATCTAATGCTTAGCTATTTCAGCTTGTGTGATGACATGTCTATCGAATGATTGGCTATTTCAGCTTGTGTGATGACATGTCTATCGAATGTTCAGCTATTTTAGCTTATGGGATGAAATTTCTAGCTAATGTTTAACTAATTCAGCTTGTGTGTTGATATGTCTATCTAATGCTTAGCTATTTTAGTTTATTGTGATGACATATCTATGTAACAATTAGCTATTTGAGTTTGTGTGATGACAAATCTATGTAACAATTAGCTATTTGAGTTTGTGTGAAAACGGCCTAATGCTTAGCTATTTCAGCTTCTGTATTAACAACAGCCTGGCTATTGCAACTTGCGAGGTAAAATGCCTGGCTAATTCCTAGCTTCTTACTTATGTGATAACATGCTAACTAGCTAACAGGTACGATGCACGCCATGGACGGTTTAATCACTAGGCAAACTAGCCGACCACCTGATTCGGTTAGGAGTGCTAGTAAGCGGTGCCTTAAATTTCTTTTTGACTCTATTGCTGGGGAAAATAATTAATAAATGAAAGTGAAAGGTTTATTTCGGGCGTAAAATACTGTGCACCCGCCCTATTACTTGGCAAGTGGGTATATTTACATAAAATGTACGGTTAATGTATATGACACGCTCAGGTTATATGATATGTAGCAGACCTGGTTAATTGTTAGGCAATGCTTGGCTAACTGCAGGGTCCATCGTTCTGAATGACATGGCTGGCTAATTGTAGAATGTATATTTGCACGGCACGTATTATTAATGTGTGTGGCAAACTTCCACGATGTGACCCATATTCTGTATGGAAAGATCTGTCCAGTAAGACCTGTCTGTGTATATGAGTGGTGTGCCATAGCTAAAACTAAGAACACGTTTTGTGACGTACAAGTCTAGTGGTTTAACGTTTTGTGGCGTACAAAAGCCTAGTGGTTTAACATTTTGTGACGTACAAGTCTAGTGGTTTAACGTTTTGTGGCGTACAAAAGCCTAGTGGTTTAACATTTTGTGGCGTACAAGTCTAGTGGTTTAACTTTTTGTGGCGTGCAAACAGTTGTTTAACTTTTTGATTATTTGTGTGGATGCGTGCGTAGCTAATTATATGACGTGAGGAGCCAATGTTCAGGTATTCAATTTATATGTCATGCGTGACTAGCTAATTATATGACGTGAGGAGCCAATGTTCAGATATTCAATTTATATGTCATGCGTGACTAGCTAATTATATGACGTGAGGAGCCAATGTTCAGGTATTCAATTTATATGTCATGCGTGACTGTATGGTCTACCTGTATGTGTCTATGGTATTCTTCAAGACTAATTGGGTAATATTCATGGCTGTGTGATATTCATGGCTAATCGTGTGATATTCATGGCTAATCGTGTGATATTCGTGGCTAACTATGTGATATTCATGACTAACTGAGTGATATTCTTGACTAAACAGCATAAAATGCATGACTATTATCTCTTACGTCTCATTAAAGTGCCATATATAGCTAGTTAACTGAATACAGTCATTGCAAAATTAAATGATATCTATGACTAACTGTATGACATTCATATTTATACAACAGTGTGACTAAATATGTGACACAAATAGCTATTAGAATGGCAGGATCCGGTCACCAAAAAAACTCAAAATGTGACATGCCGTTAAGTGATTGACTTATATGAAAATTATTTGACAAGAATAGTTATTTGTAAATGTAAGTCTATTTGCAAGAAGTATTTGGCCTAAATTGTACATAGTATCAATCTTATTCACATTTGTGAAATCGATAAAGTAGGGTGAAAGGCAATGTAATAATAATTTACATCATCTATAAGTTAGGTAACTATTTGGAAAACTGTGCCAGAATAAACCAAATTAGACTGTGAGGTATTGATTGCTCCCTGGGGATTACTTGAATGGCGGTCTAGAATTAAGACTGGATTATATGAAGCCTAGTGTCCTCATAAATCAATCTGTTGGATCAAATTTGTAATCACTAAGCTTAACTGACACAGCATTCTTGTCACGTAAAAAATTGAACTGCAGACCTGGCACGGCATTCCGTTCACGTAAAAAAAAGTTGTAATGTTACACCATGCGGCAATCAGGTCACGTAAAAAAAAAGTTGTAAATGTTACACCATGCGGCAATCAGGTCACGTAAAAAAAAGTTGTAAATGTTTTATCAGAGGCTGTGTTCACGTAAGAAGTCGAACCGTCACACCAGACATGGCATTCTGGTCACGTAAAAAAAGTTGTAAATGTTATATCAGAGGCTGTGTTCACGTAAGAAGTCGAACCGTCACACCAGACATGGCATTCTGGTCACGTAAAAAAAGTTGTAAATGTTATATCAGAGGCTGTGTTCACGTAAGAAGTCGAACCGTCACACCAGACATGGCATTCTGGTCACGTAAAAACTCGATAGTTTAGAGCGGCGCTTGATGAGTTGACGGAGTCTAGAGACGGACGTCACTGGAATTGTGGTCACGTGACGACCCATTACCTTCTGTTCGATTTTCTGTCATTTGCAAAATTTTTTTTATTATTATTCTTCCTCAGTTTATAGTGGTAGTCTGCGAGCATAAAATAATCAGTCTAAAGTTGTAGAATATACATTGTTCGTTAATGAACGCATGCTCTATGGATATGGCGCATTGGGATGACAACTCAGTTAAATAACAACACCTTACCGGACATACACTGTACAACCCATCCAATATCGTTACATGTGACTGGACAAACGCTGTACAGTCTACTTACACTGCTGTAAATAACCGAAACACTCGCGTCCTAGTTAGATAACCAAATGTCTACTGGTAGAACGCTGTACATATAAATGTCTACAATTTAATTAGTTAATACTTCCTGTTGGCAGACTAATCTAGCTAGTACTGGTTACCAGCAGAAACTGACTCTGCAGTGTAAAAGAACGGACGGTTGTGTGCACTTTTAGTAGTTGGCAGTTTGGCTGGCTTTGGTACGCTTTTGGATGTTGGTTTGGCTACTCGATTGTTTAGTTTTCTGACTGGAAGATGGTTGTTCGGTTGAGTATAACAATGTTTCGCTTTATTTTTTTTTTTTTAAAAACTGTAATAGAGTTGCTGCGCGCAAAAGTAGCGTGTTATTTTGATCATGTGATGTGTCAGCCTTGCCATTCATTTCAAACAATAACAAATAATTATTTTTTGCATCGACATGCTATTCTTGGTATTATTATTATTATTATTATTATTATTATTATTATGTTGTTGTTGTTGTTGTTGTTTTTGTTTTTGTTATTTTGTTGTTGTTTGAAAGCAAACACCTTTTTAAAAACAAGAATCGTTCGAAAAATGGTGACTTTCCTTTCCTAGAAGTATTTTGCAAAGTTTGGTGTACTATAATTCTTTTAGTATTATATCACAAATCTAATTCCTGTTTGTGTTATATCACAGATTTAATTCCTTTAATATCAAAAACATATTGCAGACTTAAATTTGTTAGTATTACACTGCAGACCTAATTTTGTTTGCATTTTATTGCATTTTAATTCATGTTACTATTATATCGCAGAATTAATTCCTGTTAATATTAATCAAAGATTTAATTTCTGTCAGTTTTACAGCGCAGATTTGCTTCTTGATTTTCTCAACATCCATAGACGTCTCTGACCAAAAAGATTGGGGAAGGAAGTTTTTGTTTCGTTGCCCTGATGTTGTTGTGTCGCGTGCATTTCTCAAAACTTTTATTTATAAAACACTTATCAATCTTATAAATTCTTTGAAAAATTCTCCCATATTAAAGAAAGCCAAGTGAGCGGGTTGTGCGGTCCGAGTGACGTCAAGGAGGAAGTGACGTATATGCTGAGCTAGTCTCAGAAAAGCTCGACATGGCACTTGGCTACAAAAGAGGTCAGGTAGTAGGGGTGGAGAGACCACAGAAATTTTTTTTGGGGGGAGAGGAGAAGAAAATACAAAAAATAAATTGAATTAATAGAATTATTACATTTTTTCTATGGCCGCGTTTTCATCCATTCTGTATTAAATTCTTTACGATATTTTTATTCCGGGTATTGTCATAAATCACACGTTTTATCCTACACATATAAAGGAAAAAAGTATATAAATGAACATACTTTTTTTTTTATAAACTATTTCGGTGGTTATTCGACCTGCATCCGATTTCTGCGGTATTTATGTGCGCTATACAATGCGCCTTCATAACGCCATGAATCGAGCATGTGACCGGAAGTGCGGATTTCACTCTTCAGTCACGTGGCCGAAGTTCCTCTCTTTCCCCCTCACAAGCAGTGTTATTGTATGCTAAAACAAATAAGATCTCACCATTGTATTATAATAAAACAAATAAAACATCGCTAGTGTATACTAAAAAAATAAAACATCGCTAGTGTATACTAAATAAATAAAGCAGTCCTAATATATACTAAACAAATAAAGCAGTCCTAATGTATACTAACAAATAAAGCAATCCTAATATATACTAAATAAATAAAGCAATCCTAATATATACTAAATAAATAAAGCAATCCTAATGTATACTAAACAAATAAAGCAGTCCTAATATATACTAAATAAATAAAGCAATCCTAATATATACTAAATAAATAAAACAATCCTAATGTATACTAAACAAATAAAGCAGTCCTAATATATACTAAACAAATAAAGCAGTCCTAATGTATACTAAACAAATAAAGCAGTTCTAATGTATACTAAACAAATAAAGCAGTCCTAATGTATACTAAACAAATAAAGCAGTCCTAATGTATACTAAAACATATATCCAAAACGGTAAATCTGAGATAATTTAAGGCCGACTATACAGTGACTGAAATAAGAAATAAAATCAAGGCAGGGTGCAGTCTTTATTTAATACTAACCCTTTCGCTGTGTGCATACTGTTAGTTTGAATGTTATTATTTACTATTCAGACCGGTGTTAAAACAGAGTGTAGACACTATAGCTGAAGATGAAGTCAAGTCTGAGATCTGAACTGAGAAAAGATGCCAAGTGCGAGGATTGATGTTAGTCTGAGATGTGCTCTGACAATAGCCATTAAGTGTGAGGACTGATGTTAGTCTGATACTTGCTCTGATAATGGTCATTAAGTGTGAGGATTAACGTTAGCTTGAGACCTGCTCTTATATTAGATGTTAAGTGTGAGGAGTGATGTTACGTCTTAGGACTGTGCTGAAAATATACGTTAAGTTTGAAGACTGATGTTACGTCTTAGAACTGATATGAATGGGCTTTGAGAATTAATGCCAACTTTGGCGATTGTTGTTAAGATTGATGTTACGTCTTAGAACTGATATGAATAGGCTTTGAGAATTAATGCCAACTTTGTCGATTGTATGACAGTCGTTACCTTTGTCGACTGGTATTAAGTCTCGTGATTGATAGAATGAGTGATGATTGATCAGGTTAAGTCTGGGAATAGATGTTTAATCTCAGGATTGGTATTAAGTCTGATCATAGATTTTAAATCTCCGGGTTAGTATTCAGTATACAAATAGATGTTCAGTTTGAGGATAATTGCTATATTTAAGATTGATGTTATCTAAAGAATGGTATTAAATTTGAGAATAGATCTAAATATTTTCATATTATCAGTGTCAAGTCTGGGAGCTTAAAACTTACTTTCAAGTCAACGACGACGTCCGTCATTGACAGCAGTCTAAGACCATCAGGAATCGAAAGAGAAATTAAATATGATAATCGTTTTGTTTTTGTGTGCATGCATCGGTGTGTGTGTGCGTTTAAATAATCGATATTAGCTAGACCCTATCAATTGTTGTTGATAAAAGTATCTTATCCATGTCGATGACACTTCACTTGCTCACCGTTACTCTGCAGCACTAACCTTGTAACGCCCTTGCAATAGTCTTATTCAATGGATTTCGCAGAAATGATCGTCCGAACTCAATTCTACTAGGATGTGTGCGTGTATATGTATGTGTGCGTGCGTGCGCGTGTGTGTGTGTGGGGGGGGGCTGGGGGCGCTTCGGTCTCAATCAGTACACGATGAACTGTACTGGGTGTTTAGAGGCCAGTATATGTCCCTGTTGACCGTTGCAGGGTGGGCACGAAGAAACATTTTCACCCCAACTCTGGGGCATCCCGTCCCTCCCTGGCCTACGCTCCATATAATTTTTTTTTTTTTACGTATTATTTTCTTTCCTGCATCCGCCACAATCACAGGCAGTGCACGAGATTTATCTTTCCTTGACTGAATTGCTTCACTGTGTCCTTGCCTGATCTCTGTGTGCTGATAAATGTACCTCTCTTTTCAAGAGATTTAGTGAGTTATCCTCGTCACTACATTTCACACGCATGCAAGATGTCAATCAGCACAGATATTTCAGATGTTGTTTCTCTGTATGTATGTGTGCGTGTTAGTGCTAGTCCCGGGATGCATGGTAACAATTACTGTGAAATGTGACGAACTTGAATGGCGTCACTTTACTAGTTCCTACTTCAATCCCGCTGCCATGTTACTGCTATCAGAATTCACTAGATGTACTTAACGTCGTTACACACAGCGCAAGTTGTGTAACTCTGTGTCAGTGATTCTTGTACTCTTTGTTGGCACCAGTGTTGCTCTTGCCGGTCATGAGTCAGTGACGTATGTTTCAGTCAGTGACGTCATTGCCAAGCTGCTCCAGTATTTTCCATCCAAAAATGAATCAATTTCTTGCATAATACTAACAGTTCAGTGGGGGTTAATGTGCTGTTACAACTAACAATTCATTTATTTATGTGTGCGCGTTCAATTATGGAATATTTTGTGTATGAAAATGTTATATGTTGTGTACATATAACACAGATCATCGTTAACCGGTAGCTGCAATGGGGGATTATCCAAAATGGTCGTTGTGAATTATTCACCCCTTGCCACAGTAATAATGCCATGTTTTCATTAAAAGTCAATAAAGGTTCACTGCGTCATTAAACAGGTTTCAGATTTGTTACTGTTTGAGTGAGTGGTGTTGTAACAGTATGAAAGTTACTCACTATACTTCAGAAAAAGTGTAACTAATATAGAAGTTACTCAAGAGCTTGCATAACATATATTTAATTATTTTTCACTCTATAGGTTATTTGTATTGTATTAAGATTGTATTGCTTTGGAGTATCCTCATACACTACACAAAGTCATTAAAAGGTCAATAATCAGCTTTGCAAGGTCAGCACAGGGTCCTTACATGGTCACGCAAGTATCAATCCAACGTGCTTACAAATACATACAATCTTTACAAAGTCGAAAGATCAGTGCTGGGTCCATCAAGTCACTCTAGCCTTTACAAAGTCACTAAAGCATCCTTAAAGTCACTAAAAAAATATACATCACTTTATTACTAAAGCGTCGTTATAAAGTCATTAAAGTATCATTAACAATTCATTAACGCATTCTTACAAAGTCACTAATTATCACTAAACCTCTTTACAATATCATTACAGCATCTTTACATGTTCGCTAAAAGCCACTAGAGCGTTTTTACGAAGTCACTAAAGATGCTTACAAAATCACAAAAGAAAAAATGTATTATCACTAAAGTGTCTTTACAAAGTCACTAAAATATCTCTACACAGTCACTATCACTATATTATCACTAAAGTGTCTTTACAAAGTCACTAAAATATCTTTACACAGTCACTATCACTAAAGCGTCTTTACAAAATCAATATAGAATCTGTACATATTCACTACAGTATCACTAAGAAGTCAGTAAAACGTATTTACGAAGTCACTAAAACATCCTCACAAAGTCATTAAAACATCCTTACAGAGATACTAAACGTCTTAAAAAATGTCTCTAAGGTATTTTTTACGGTCACTAAACGTCCTTTCAGTGATTTAAAAAAAAATGTCTCTAAAGCACTGAGACACTAAAACGTCTTAACAAAGTCTCTGAAGCACTGAGACACTAAACGTCTTAACAAAGTCTCTGAAGCACTGAGACACTAAACGTCTTAACAAAGTCTCTGAAGCACTGAGACACTAAAACGTCTTAACAAAGTCTCTGAAGCACTGAGACACTAAAACGTCTTAACAAAGTCTCTGAAGCACTGAGACACTAAACGTCTTAACAAAGTCTCTGAAGCACTGAGACACTAAACGTCTTAACAAAGTCTCTGAAGCACTGAGACACTAAACGTCTTAACAAAGTCTCTGAAGCACTGAGACACTAAACGTCTTAACAAAGTCTCTGAAGCACTGAGACACTAAACGTCTTAACAAAGTCTCTGAAGCACTGAGACACTAAACGTCTTAACAAAGTCTCTGAAGCACTGAGACACTAAACGTCTTAACAAAGTCTCTGAAGCAATGAGACACTAAACGTCTTAACAAAGTCTCTGAAGCACTGAGACACTAAACGTCTTAACAAAGTCTCTGAAGCACTGAGACACTAAAACGTCTTAACAAAGTCTCTGAAGCACTGAGACACTAAACGTCTTAACAAAAAGTTACTAAAACGTCTTTACAAAATCACTAAAGCATTTTCAAAAACATACTAAAACGTCACCTAAGTACCGTTACAAAGACCCTAAAACATCTTTAAAAAATCTATGATGCTTTTTTGAAAAGTCTGTCTACATACGTATTTATCCATTTTTTCCCATCTGAACATGTGGTGTTGAGGTTTAAGAAAGATGTTAGAAACGTCTTAATCATATTTAAACCATAACGTGGCCAACCACAAGTCCACCCACACTTTAGTAGTGGCCGATGTTATAAAATATTGACAATTAAAGGTATTATAAATATTAATAATCACAAAAGATGGCTATGAGCCCCAAATCCCAACCTGACATAAAGACGATGACTACAGTTAAAAGGAAAATGCAAATACTTGGTCAATTTAGGGATAAGGGGGTAATTTCTTTTTTTAGAAATGAAGTAATGGTGGCTGAAGGAGTGTTACAAAATCAAAATGACGTCAGTGATTCTCACAGTTCGATACTGTTATAGTGTCTACTGTACTGCTCATAAGAGGCTTTTTCTGTATATATCTCTTTCTGATGACTGCGACAGCTTGGCGGTTCTAACATGGCTCAGTAAGCAGATTGGTACAGTGCAGGTTTTGGGTTTTGCATCAAAGAGGGATTCAGTCAACCATGGCCTGTTCTGAAATCACTCAATAGGGCACAAGAAATGGCAGGTGCTTGGTGTACAGGGTGCCAATAGACTGCCAATTCTAAAACGAAGAAACGAAGAACACTCTTTCCCTAAATTTCTACTAAAATGATAACAGATGTACAAGTCATTGATACACAGGAAATATGACCTGACATGTGATAGATGAGGGAAAGAAGAAATCGAAAAAAAATGAATTTAAATAAACTATATCTACATAAATGAAAATATATAACCACATAAAAGCATAACCAACTACTGTACATAGTGCAATCATAAGTTCATCCTGACTGACATTTTTCTGAATGGTGTTGCTCTGACAATGGCAGAATTGACTCTGATTTTTTTAGGCTGATTTTGGCGTGCACAAAGACAGACCATGCCAGTCAAATAATCAGTCAGGCTAAATATCTGGCGATTTATTACAATGTGACTAGGTCGGCCAAGTCTGTATAATATTTTCAGCGCAAGAGATGAGCCAAAGGTTAGACATGAAACGCGAGATCTAAAGTAGGGCACAGCTCTGATGAGTCTAACAGTATTTTAGGCCCTTCAAATCTAAAAGATGAATGTTAAGAGGCTACCCTTGTACTGTCACAGAAATACAGCAGTAATAATTATTTGGAATATGCGTACTGAAACTCTGTTAAATGCAAAGTAGTTAATTAATTAGGAAAGTTGAACTATTATTTATTTATAATGTTTTAAAATTCAATTTAGCAGGCTAATACGCTTGGTAAACATTATAAACTACACAGATGATAGACAAGTATCATGCATACTGGAATGCATACTGTAACTTTAAATAGACAAGATTAATTTTACACACAAATAGTAATTGCTTTAGTACCTATAATTTCTGGACCTGATGTAATATTGCCTGCTGACTTACCTTATAGACTATATCTGGAATTCAGTTTGGCGATTCAACTAAAGTTAACTGTTGTACATTAAACTCTTTTTTTTATATATATATAAATGCACGCGGTGCACTTGAGTTTCATGGAAAACTTTGTGGACATCTGGCAGTAAGAGAAAGCGCACAGTTACTGAAATGCGAGTGTTATGCTTTAGCTCTTCCCAAAATAAAAGTTAATTATAAATGGGTATTTGGTCAAAGGTTCAATGTAATAAAACGATGAAAGTAAGTTATTGATCTAATAACATTCTAATCTAACCGATCAATAGTGAGAGAAAAGTTATTTCCCTTGAATTTTTTGCGAATCCAGTGTATTTCAAACAAGCATTTATTGGCCAGAGTCCACAGTCTTCAGGCATGATTAACATATTTTTAGATTACTTTTAGAACTGGCAAAACTTCAAACAATATTTACTTTATGAAAGAAAACAGAAGTTTGAATGGGATGGGGGTAAAGTTATGTATGCAAGGGATATAACTTTAATGAACGTCCTGCTCGTTTTATAAGAAAGAGTTACTTCTCTTGACTTCTCGGAGTAGTAAGGTACCAACAAAAGCAAACAAAAAATAAATGTGCAGCAACTGAGTCTTTGTGTAAATAGCAGATATTATAGATATATACAGACATAGCATATCTGGGGTAGAATAGTAAATATAAAGACATGCTGTGCAATGGTAATGAAGAAAAATAAATGATAAGACTTTTGTTAAATCAGTTCTGTGTGTACAGAATGACAAAAGCTAAAACATAGTACATTAGTACATTACTGTATTTCGTGGCATTTTTACCAGATATAAATGTTTGTTGTTAGATAGAGCAGATTTGCCCAAAAAATATGAGCCATAGACGAGTAAAGATAGATTGTATGCATAAGAGAACATTTTTGTGCATGGCTTTTCTATATAGTGCCTTAGTTAAGAGGGATGAGTAAAACATTTTGACAATTGTATAGCTACATGTCATGACTGGTGTTGTGAATTTAACCAACTATCATCAAAGATAACGTGGTTGATGTAATGCACAGTGAAAGATCACTAATGTACTAGTTGACAAGAAGTCCGTTGGAGAATTTAACCCTGAGGGACACATCAGCTGTTAGTAGTTTTCAGTTGAACGCAGACTGAGTGGTATGATTGGTGTGGTCAGATAGACTGAATGGTGCGATTGGTGTGGTCAGATAGACTGGTGTGATCAGATAGACTGAATTGTGATTGGTGTGGTCAGGTAGACTAAATGGTGCGATTGGTGTGGTCAGATAGACTGAATGGTGTGATTGGTGTGGTCAGATAGACTGAATGGTGCGATTTGAAAAGATCAAGTTGAAGACTGTACACTCTGAGTTTATATAAAGTACAGATTGGTTATCATTGAAGACAGTCCCGTTAAAATCGTTTATTCTCTTCAACAATGGTGCCGTCACTCCACAGTCACGTGAATTGATGAAATAGAAATAATAGAGGAGGGAGAGAAAAAAACTAAGAGAAAGATTAAAAAAAGAGAAAATAGCAACAAAAGAAGAAAAAAGGAAGAGACAAAGAGAAGAAAGAGAGCACGAGGGAAAGGGAGAAATGAGAGAAAAGAGAGATAGGGAGATTGAAAGAGAAAGAAAAACAGATTGAGAAAGAGGAGAGGGAGGTAAAGCCATTGGAAAACAAGGGGAAGAGTAAGAAAGATTGATAGAAAGAGAAAGAAAAATATAAAAGGAAAATATGGTTAGAAACAATAGAGGGAGAGAGGGAGAGGGAGAAAAACTCATAAAGTGTAATATAAAAAAGAAAAGAATTGGAAGAGAAAGAAAAACGAACAAAGAATAATGTAAAATGGAGAGGAAGAGAGATGAGAGGGACAGAAAAACGAACAAAGAATAATGTAAAATGGAGAGGAAGAGAGATGAGAGGGACAGAAAAACGAATAAAGAGTAATGTAAAATAGAGAGGAAGGGAATGGAAGAGAAAAAAACTAATAAAGAATAATGTAAAATAGAGGAAGGGAGACTGAGAAAGAGAAAAAACTAATCTATCTATAGATATCTATCTTATCGACCGTTGGGGCACCACTGATGACCTGACAACCAGTTTCCTCCATTCCATTCTGTTCTCTGCTAATCTTACTGTATTGCTCAGTTTCACTCCTGTCCACTCTAAGATGTTATCCTCTCATCTTTTTCTCTGTCTTCCTCACCTTCGCCCTCCTTGCACAGTACTTTGCATGATTGTCTTGGCAAGCTCTGTTGATCGTGTGACATGCCCATACCATTTCATTTTGCGTTTTTTCAAAATGGCCAATAGTTCTTCATAGGGCCCGATGGCTTGTCTAATTCTGTTTCTCACTTCATCATTCGTGACATGATCTCTATACGAAATGCCAAGCAGCCTTCGAAAGCATCTCATTTCAGTAGCTTGTATCCTCCTTTCGAGATCCGCTGTGAGGGTCCATGACTCACAGGCATATAAAACACAGATACAGCCAAGGAGTGCATCAGTCTGATCTTTGAGCTGACTGAGATGTTATGTCTGTCCAAACTGACTTCAGCCTTGCCACTTGCCACTAGTCAGCACAATCCTGGACAATACTTCTGGTTTTGATACCTCGTCTGTCACGATGGCTCCAAAGAACTTGAATTTATTAACTGTTTCCAGTTTCTGATCACCAATCATGATGTCATTGTCAATGAAGCTGGTGTTGTCGGTTATCTATCTGCAGTGATTTCCATATCAAAAGCAGTAGCTATCCTGTCCAGTTTTTCCACCAATTGAGCTAGCTCCTCCCCATTTCCTGCAAGGCCATCAATGTCATCAGGAAAGCGTAAGTTCGTTATTGTTCTGCCTCCAATACTGACAGTTCTTCATGGTCTTCATGGTCTTCCAGAGCATGTCATGATTCTTTCTGGGAAGATGTTCAAGAGAGTAGGTGAAAGTAAGCAGCCTTGTCTGACTCCCACGATTGTCCTGAACCAATCTCCTATTTGGCCGTTGAAGCAGACTGTTTAATATGATCTTTAGCATGACTGCTTGGGTGGCATATAAGACATCGTACAATAGTTGTGACATTGCTGCAAATTGCCTTTTTTCGGGAGCGTTATTATGACTGAGTCCATGGTGTTGGCCATTCCCTGTCTGCCAGGTCTTATTGCAGTTTGTTAGTAGGGCGCTTATCATGGCTTCTCCCCCTTCTTGGACTAGTTCTGTCGGGATGTTGTCTACTCCAACTGCCTTCCCTTTTTTCAATGATTTCACTGCAGTCTCTACTTCTGCTCGGAGGATGGGATAGTTGTTAACATATTAACATTTTATCTAGGAAACATGATATAGTTTGATGCATTGGTAATATTCTGATTCAAAGCAGGGATAAATATGATCAAGATCTCACCTGCGTACCATAAATTAATCAAATATAAACACAAATAATTAGTGTGCTCCTTGGTACAAGTGCTAGCAGGAAGACCCAGATGCAAGTAAGTGTGATAAAAGTTACTGGCAGACTGTATACTGTTCACAAGAGAAAGGTCAGCCAGATCTACTTTAAACTTTCTGTATTATGCAGCAAGCTGAAAAAGTTAAGATCAGCAATTATTTACTCTTTAGTTGTTTTTTTTAAAATATTATTTAAACCCCGTTCCAATTGTGACAACTATATTTTAAATGTCAAAATATCCCTGGTGAAGAAGAACAGACATCGTTTCCCAGCATTAAAGCACTGCAATTCTAGTGAACTCAACGCAATTGCAAGCTCCTTATTTAGTTTGATATTCAAATTAATTTTGATTTATCCTTTCGTAAACAGGTAAGACACAGCATTAGGAAAAAACAATGCAGTTTGCTTTATCTCTAATTTCATTTTATTTTTCATTTCATAAGTTCCATTTGTATAAAGGATAAAAAAAGGATATGAAAACTAGTTCAATGTAGATAATATTATTCATATGCACATTACATAACAAAGATATTATATACATACACTTCCTCAAATTCATGGTCACCATGCAATATTTATTTATTTTAAAATATTACATTACAAAGGTAAAAGTAAATACTCACAAATTACTTAAGTAGATCAATTAAAAAAAGACATACATTGACTACTACACTTTCTTTCTAGCAGTAAACACATGCAAATAATTAATATAAATAGTGTACTTTCAAAATAATTATAGACACAAATATTTTGTTTTAAAACAATAAACTTCTTTATTTTAACTTATTTTACAATTTGAGATGTTGAAAACATGGTGATATTTTTAATGGTTTTATTTGCTTAGGATTTTTTTTTAATTTCTACTCTATTCATAACAAACGATGCACTAGTCACAAAACAAAAGTCATAGTGAATATTTTCCACAGATATATAATGTACTTCAATGAAAAAATGTAAACTTATTCATGAGAAAAGTAACTTAAGCTTTTTCTAGTATAGATATTTTGATAGCTGAAATGTTCAAACTATTTTTTATGTAACTATTTATCAGATACTTATTTTAAACACGTTGGATATGTGATAAGCAAGGATATATGTTATGCGAAGAGAGGGCTGCAGCAAGAAAAGGGAAGAGAGGTTAAAGGGAAAAGAAAAATGGGAGGGACTTCCTTTGGTTTGCTTGTTGTTTACGTATGCTACAATCAGAGCACAATTCAGTTATGCTGGTTGGTGTTTAACTGCAAAACACACAGGTGAAACTTGTTAATTCCTCGAGTCATTTTGTCAAGATGAAGTAACGCATTTCAATTACATTCTATCCAAAATGTATTTTCTTGGATGTAATGCTATCAAATTATTGTTCGCAAGTTTTAAGCTTGTATATCAGTACTAGCTATAACTAGTTATAAAGTGAGTTTTGTTTGAAGCAATTAGTTATGAAAGGTGGGATCTTTAACAGTCAGTTTTTCACTCTAGAAAGTATCATTAGGACAAGACTGTTTGTTATTAATGGGACTTCAGTCAGTTCTACCATGGCATTTTGTGAATGGTTTTCAATTATTTATGTGATGGGTCTGGATCATTACAGAATGTAACGGGTACTCTCCTTCACTCAAAATAGGGACAGATTTGGCCTGTCAGCAAATCATCAAGCAATAGATAGTGGTAAACTTAATTCAGAGACATTATACTGAAGTTTATGTCTAGTTTGTACTGATGACTACACTGGCTAGAGTGGATTTTCTTTGCTGATTATATTTTGATTACATTGTTATTTCAAAACATTCATCAATACCATTCTTGAAATAATATGTATGGTGGTGGATAATGTATAGAATGGCTAAAAGAAACGGAGCACTTCTGATAAGGGCCCAAAAAATATTACATATATATTTCTTAATGGTTTTTAATTATTATATAATATTAAAATAAAGTAAGTCAACTTCAAAATTATATGCATCAAATTATAATGAAAACTAAAAAAAGTTCTTGATATATATAGAGAGAGAGAAAAAGAAACTGATTATAAATGATTTAGTGAAATGTGACTTAGTTTTCTACTATTAAAAAAAGGTGAAAAAGAAAAGGAAAAGCATGAGGGTTAGTTCTGAAGAGATTTAGTCAGTAGTGCTGAAAGAAAGGCAAGAAATATTTACAAATTTAAGGCTCAGTTGCATACTACAAATAAACACAATATCTCTGATTGGAAGAGGTCCATAATAATAAACTTTTTTAAAAAGTGGATTCCCAGTCATTCCTGAGCAAACAAAATCTTAGTAGTGTAGACATAATCAGTAGTCATACAGCATACTGGCTGAAGGAGACATCAGCATGCCTATAAAGAAACAAATAGATATTAGTCATTAATGCAAAATGCTGTCATTTAAAAAAAATCATTTTCACTTTATTGTGGTAAAGTGTGAAAATACATAGACTTGTAAATTTGTTAAATTAAACACTGGTTTAAGGATTTAGTCACAAATTATCTTGCAGACAAATCTTATTATGGTAATAAATCATTCCTTCAGATATATATTTCAATTATTCATATATTTCTAACAGTTGTAAGATAATCTTTCTTTCATTCTTATAATCTGTATGAAAATTATTATCAACTCCAGGGACACTCATTCATTTACAATCACTCACTCATTTACAATCACTCACTCATTTACAATCACTCACTCATTTACACACACTAAATTGCTAGTAAGTGAAAGATTCAGATTATCTCAGACAGTTCCTAATAATATGAAGAAATTTAAAGAATAATTAATAAAATATAGTGCATGAGTTACCATTCTCTATTTGTTACTTTGCTAGTTTAGTATTAAAGCACCTTGCATGCAGGGTACACTTCACTTCATCACTTGCCAAAATCAGAATGCATTAAAGTAGCAATTCTAATAAGTGTGGGTGTGCATGGGTTTAACTCTGAAGTGGCAAAATTGAAAAATGACTAATTAGCATGTGAAAGATTTTACAGCACTCTAATACTCTATCAACATCATCAAAGACTTCTGCAGGATGCATCAATATTTTTTCACCATGAAAGTATTACCAATGAATGGAGAAATTATACACTGTTCTTCGACAACCCTCTCTCCACAAGTTCACTTTGTCTCTTGCAAAACTGAAATCTTACCACCTTCAACTACCCCTCTTTAGAAAATAACTTTCATTAAAGATAAACTTTCATTAAAGATAAACTTCAAAATAACTTGAGATGATCAATCATGGCTTTCTATGACAAAATGACTAAAAATTTTGGTATGAGTCAAGGCACTAGTTTCATTATTAATATCAAATAAAGAAAGGTAAGAAACTTCATATCTCATGGATTCTAAATAATATTATACCTAGAAATAGTCTATTTCAATGTGTTAAAAATTGTAATGGAACAATAACTCGTTATTATGTAATATTTCAATCTTATTAACTCTTATTAACTTATTATTCCATTCAAGCTTATGTTTAACAATCTTAGTTTGTGTAATTAAACAATTCTAATGAATCAATTATATTCACAAAATATTTCTTTTGACTAAATGATTTGTTTTCAGACTTGTGTTTTTTTAAATATAAACAAAACATATGTTCCCAGTTAACTGATATATTCATTTCATTTATATTTGTAGTTTTAAACATAAAATTAAAATCTAATTGTGATTTCCAGCAAATTGTATCAATATATACTCATGACAGCATACAGACAAAATTTTCTTTTTTACAATCAGTGAATATTTTTGTTACCCAGATAATTTACATTGTTCCTAAAAGAAATTTTAAAAAAACAGCAATAGTCATAAATGTAAACCTACGAAATATATACAGTTAGGTGCAGATATTATTAATAGTAATACTGCTATTATTTCTTCATAGTAGCTAAACTGCTGTGATTCTAAAGAATTGAAAGTTAGGACTTTTATATAATGAGTTCATGCTATTTTCTAAATGAAGTGAATGGAGTTCCAGAGTGGTAGAACCCAGGTCACAAACATAGAGACAATACTGAAGAACGACGATGATGGACGGCAGTCATGACAACAGATTTGACAACGCCTGGTAGTTGTTACATAGTCTTTATTTGCATGTAGATAGACACCCTCAGAGACTCTCGCTCAAATGTAGTAGTACCGCTAACAGTGACTCTCATCTAACAGTGACTCTCATTCAAACCACACACACTCTTTATATTCTATGGGAGCGGCCTTCCCTGGAGCCCAGGGTTCCAGAAAACGGAAATCTAGTGTGGAAAGGCTTCTAAAAATAACTTTTGTGTTTCTTTACTTGCTTTCAACTATCAATTATAGCTATATGCCTAAAAAGTACATAATAATTCAAATATACAATGAAACTACTATAATTATACTTTAATATACAAATCTTTTCATATATATAATCTGACGAATTAAACCTTTAATAAAATAAAATCTGTGTTGGCGGGCTTCAGGAAAAGCATTCACACACACATAAATTGCAAAATACACAAATACAATATCATTATTCATCACATAAAAATACATCAATTAAAAATATAAACTATCTACTTTCTAAATATATAAATATGAACTTCAATTACTAATTACCTAAAACAGTATATAACAATAAAAGCACGCACCCTAACACAGCTAGCGCCAATATAGCACGCGCTTTGGAACAAAGGGAGTGGTTCTGACCCATTTTACAACAGACAGCCATGGTCCTACTTGTAAAAGAAAAGGAAGCGTGGGGATGCGGCTGTACACATACACACACGACGATGACACACAAAAGTATCAAAATTAACAGGGGCTAAAAGCCCAAAATACTATGATATTAGAGAGTATCAACCTACTTTGGTGTCAAAAATATAACTTTCACTGATATCATTCACTCAAATCAGTGAAATTATACTCCTTTGCTAGATCAAGAAAAAGTAGGTAAAGTGCTATATACACTTATGTGATGAAAAATTAAATGTAGATTAGCAGTACTGCTGATGCTTAATGAGTTTAATTATGTGATTTAGAAAAAGGAAGAAAAAAACCAGATATATTTTACATAGAAATTATATTATCTGGAATTAATTCAGTTAGAGAAGAAGAAGTAATGTGTGATTATTATAATAATATGAAAAATTCTTAGACTAAATGGTGAAAAAATAAACTTTGTCAGGAAATGTACCAAATGGAGTAAGTTATATGAAGAACTAGTACATTATTAGTACATTTTCAACTTTTAAGGAGTCTTATAATTAATTCACAATCAACTTAAAAACCTAGGGAAATAATTTACAAAAGTTTAATGATTTATTAAATAAAAAATAATTTACTTGAATGTTTAAATGAATTAAAAAAAATAAGGCTTGATTTTGATAACAATAGTATGGTAGATGGCAAGTTGTATTATTAATAGTATAATCCACACCTTTCAACAATTTTGCTCAATAATATACAAGCAGCAACAGAAACAAGTCCAATTCTCATAGTTAATTGCATCCCTTTTGGACTGTTTTGCAATTCTTAAGTCTAACAGCTTTGATGAATAATATTTCTCAGCACTAAGACCAAACACTAGCAGTAAAAACTTGTTCTATTTAATGTTTCTGCAGATATATCAATCTAAGTTAATTATTTTTGTTGCTGCTATGTGTAAAATTAAATCTGGGATAATTATCAGTCACCTTGTTTACTCAATATTTCTTCAGATAGCCGTCTGGGAAACATCTTGTCCAAATCAATATCGAGTGGTGGTTCTGGATTTTTGTCTTTGTCCGGCCTGCCCCTGTCTTTAAGCCGTAAGCTTTTAATTTGCTGGGTATCAAGATCAACATCATCTACTGTATCTGCAACAGAGAGTGACTGAGTTCTCTTTGTCAATACAGTAGTTTCACCCGGATATATCAAGCTAACAGTGCGTCGTTTGCTAGTCTGCTGTTGTGGGTTCTGGTCAACATTTGCCAACAGATTATCCGTGTTTTCTTTAGAATCAGGAATAACTCCTTCAACAGAAAGATGATATTTGTCAGGTGAATCCTGCTGGTTATTAACTCGGGCCTGTTCAATGGCATCAGAGATGTGTCGCTTCATTTCATCTATAAAAGCCATGGAATCAAAGGAAGATCGAACTTGAACATTAACATTGACATTAATGGTAGGCTGATTATCTTCAGGTCTTTCTGAAAAGGGTGTGCTTGCATGTGAGGTATGTTCAGGGGCATTATTAAATACATCATCATTTTCCAGCCACTCATCTCCACTGATTGTTGCAATTTCATCACAAATAGAGGGAACCAAAGAATGGTCTGTGGTAGAGAAAAAGTTATATTATTTAACAGATTAATTTCATCACAAATAGAGGGAACCAAAGAATGGTCTGTGGTAGAGAAAAAGTTATATTATTTAACAGATTAATTTGCAAGTGTATTATCAAATACACTTATTAATAAAATATGACTAAACTTCTATTGAGTTGCAGGAATTTTTACTCTAATTTCAAGTTCATCCTTAATTATTTCAGAAATTCATCAATAAAACATGATCAAAAACAAATAAAACAATAATGAAAAAAAATAATGTAAATTTAATTAATTTTTTTCTTTATTTTGAATATCTTTACCTTTGAATATGTATTAAAACATACTAAAATGTATGTAAGGAATCAGTTTAAGAAATTTGTAAGATGTTAAACTGGTGATAATCAAACTTCTGTCAACTCACCAGACTTATCGATGACAATTACAGAGGAAATCTCACTAGCGGTCTGCACTAAATTGCACACTGATGGAGCCAAAGAATGATCTGAAAGGAAAAAAAGGAATTTCATTCAATATAGATTAATTCACTAAAGGATGTTTTGTATGCAAAAAGTGAGGTACAGTAATGCTTATAGGTTTGGGGCAAAAATAAAACATTTTGTATGAACAAACATTTTGACTGATGGATTGAGTCTAATTAATTTTTGTGCAGTGATAAATTTCAGGCAGAAATTAAATCATTCAAATC